>BROG01001052.1:60000-154342 GCA_030159075.1 Atrina japonica | reverse complement strand
CTGGGAGGTCACCACCAGCCTTCTGCAAGTAAACCGACAAACTTTCTCACAAAATCTGCTTTAGGTTAAGATGGCCGATAATGGATCACAAAAGTCATTCTCATGACCCAAGAGTGTACTCCATTGTAAAAATGTGATAATTTTACGCAACACGTTACCTAAATACACTTTCAAACTCTTGACTTTTGGCTTCAATATTCTCTCCTTCTGAACTTTGCTTCTGATCTCTGTGCTTGCGCAACTTGTTCAAAAGTTCAAGCTCCGTCTCTTTTCCTTTTTGCTTTAGGGAAGATGCCACATCCTTGGCAGCAGACTCCAGTTTATCATAAATGTCATCGCTTCAATGAAACAAGTAAGTCATCAATTCTCAACTGATCAACAACGTTGCTTCCATTTAACATTTGTAATTCTTATTTTGGCCAGTTTGATGGTTAGTTCAGAGCAAGACATCTCGAAGAACAACACCGCTCACTGATAGCAGCATTAAATAATCAATTTATGAAGCAAATAATGACTGATTTTAAGGAAGTAGGTCAAATGGCACTATATAGGTCATGTTACTATTTAGGTCATGTTACTATCTAGGTCATGTTACTATCTAGGCCATGTTACTATCTAGGTCATGTTACTATTTAGGTCATGTTACAATGTGAAAGGGCCAATCAGAGCCTTGAAGCCTGATTGCACATGCAAAATATCAAAGCTCTACTCCTCATATTTAAAGAGTTATATTACATGTAATAGATACGGTAAGCTAAAAGTTTATATAATTGTAAGTACATGTAGGTCAAAGGGCATTCATTATCTTTGCTATGAAGTTAAAAGGCAAAGTATCATCTCGAAGGGGCCTTAATTAAACATCTGAAATATAAATGCCCGCAATCTTCAATCCCAGGGATGTAAACATTTTAAATATACCGGTACATGTACAGTATGTTCTAAAAAAACATGTCCCCCACTTCAAATGCCCATAACTTTGCCTAGACGCATGATAATTAAAGAATTGAAAGTTCATTAGAAAGAGAACTTATGATTAATTAAACCAAAAACCTAGGAGGTCAGAACTTACTTAGTGACGTCATCAAAGACATCATCATAATTAAGCATTATTTGGTTTTACTAGCAAAATGGATGACAATAATTTGAAGAACCTTCATTTCGATGTTGTTACATTTTATTTTGAGTATACCCAATTGCAACATGTGCAAATGATCTTGATGACTTCCCTGAGGGATTTTGGCGCCCACCATGGAATGTTTTATGTCTGATCTATGACAGACTGTTCTTTTCTCTTCTCTTCTCTTATTTTGTGTCTCAACATTGAATTTGAACTTAAATCCATATTTCTGTGGAATACTTTTTTCACAAGATTTAATAGCAAAACTGAACTTGAACTGAACATATTACATTTAAGAGAGAATGGAATTCAACATGGCCAACAGGTGTCCATCTTGGATTTTGATCTCTCTGAAAATGTAATATGCACATAAAGACCTCAAGGGGAACCTCCATAATCAATTTCAAAAAGATTCCTTCAGTACATTCTGAGAAATACATACTTCCATTGTCAAAATCCAAGATGGCCACTTGTGGGCCATGTTGGAATCCAATCTCTCTGGAAATGTCATATGCACAACTACATCTCACGGCGAACCTTCATGTCCAATTTCAAAGAAATCCCTTTAGTTCTTTCTGACAACTAGCAATAACAAACTTCCTATGGTCAAAATCCAAGATGGCCACCTGTTGGCCATATTGGATTCCAATCTCTTTGAAAATGCAATATGCACAACTAGATCTTAAGGGAAACCTTCATGTCAAATTTCAATGAGATAACAAACTTCCTTTGGTAAAAATCCAAGATGGCCCCCTGTCGGCCATGTTGGATTCCAATCTCTCTGAAAATGTAATATGCACAACTGGACCTCAAGGGAAACCATCATGTCAAATTTCAAGGAGATCCCTTCAGTCCTTTCTAAGAAATAGCTGTAACAAGAATTGTTCAGGACAGATGGACACAGACTGACGACGGACAGACCACGGATGCAGGGCCATATGAATAGCCCACCATCTGTTGACGGTGGGCTAAAAACAGGCAATAAGGATAAAATTGGAAGGATTCCATTGGATACACATGAAAATATGATCTAAATGTCCTGGACAGTTTACAATTAATGGTTGAGAAAATGGTGGACTTTTGGAATATGTAATGAAAAATGATGATGAACTGGTAAATCTCCAAATATTAATAGTCAAGAATGTGGCTCACTTAAATAATATTTAATGTGTATGCATTAAAAGTTATATACCAACAAAATTGTTCTAAAACACTCTTTACTATGAAATATCCCTTAATATTTTTGATATGTACATGCACATGTAGCTTGTAACATATTCTATTGAACGTTTAATTTGGGACATGTTTTTTGAAACACCCTGTACATGTATGTTCCTAATCTTCAATTTCAGGAATAAAACAAAATCTAAAATATACATGTCCCCAATCTTCAGTCTCAGAAATATAAACATATTCTACATAATTCTAGCAATATTCAATCTCAGGCATACATTTGTATAAAAACCTAAAACATACAGTTTTGTTGAATTTAAAAACAAAAAACAAAAAAAACCACCTACCTGTCTTTTTTTTCCTTAGACGCCTTTTTCTTCTTTTTATTTTCTTTCAACTTTTGGTTCACGTTTTCCGACGGTTTTTTCCCTTCAGTATTTTTGGGTTTGCTTTTGTTACTTGCAGTTTTTGCTGTACTTTTTTCGCTCTCATCTTTATTCTGACTTGTCTCATTAGCCGCTGTAACACTGTAATTCATATCATGATCAATAACACATCTTTTTTTTCTAATACATTTAACTGCTACATTTTTACACTTTGTTAACTTTTAATTAATACACACAGAAAAACTTTGATGAGCCGAATTTCAAGGGACCACCTTGAAAAGTTCAAAACTGAGAATCACAGATTTTTGGTTTTAGAGGTTCTAAAAGATACATTTGACTGCTTTGAAACTATATAAGACATATTATATGGTCATGATATCTACATGTAATCAATACAGGGGCTGACAAGTTGATTTTTTTGGCACCTGCCCGCTGGTAAGTGCCTACCTATATGTGAAATTTTATGTGTAATTTCACTTGTCCCACCACAAGACCAGATAGGACAACTAATTTTAGTTCAAGATTTTAACTTTTAATTTTTGTGCATATACTGTACTGAAGGGGTCACATGGCCCCTAAGGTTCAAAATCAATACCAATCTAACTCAAATTTCAGGGTCAAGAATTATCCACAAATAATGAAATTTAAAGAAAATGTATCACATTGTTTCTTAGAAGGCATAGTGTTCATCTGTGTATCAAAACTTTGGTTTGATTTAAATTGCGATAAAATCGGAAATTTATAAAAAATATAAAAAAGTGAACTACTTATTAATCATTTCCTAAAACCTAAATTGAGATGATATCAACATAAAGAATTTTCAAATTATTGTTTGTAAAAGTCGTTTGTGTATGATCTCAAAATTAACAGTTTTCTGAAGAAGAAAAATGAAAATGTTTTGATATATAATTCCCTGAGAGTACATGTTCACTTTGACTTTCTGATAAAAAATTAACTGAGTGCGCTCGACTCTTGATTGTGAGGTAGTGAGTTCGAGTCCGCCGGCAGCAGGTTGGTTTCCCGTCCTTCGGACTGAGAGAGTAAAAATCGAGGCGTGTCGCAGTAGGTGTCAGCACGTTAAAGAACCCTCACTGCTCAATGGCCGTAAGTGCCGAGCATAGGCCAAAATTTGAAGCCCTTCACCAGCATTTGGTGACGTCTCCATATGAGTGAATGATTCTTGAGTGGGACGTTAAACAACAATAAACAAACAAACAAACGATCTTCGTTACCACAGCTCGAGATTTTTATGTCAGAAATAATGCCTAAAAATACATGTACATTTTAACAATATTTAGTAGCTAAAAAGATGACTGGATGTATTATGGTGTGGTGCGATCTCATTGACACCATTTTTATTAATTAAACATGTTAAAACTGGTACTGGGGTACATTTTGTGTATGCGCAAATCCAGCAGACAATATTTCCAAAACCAGTCAGTGTTTACAGCTGGCATTTTATGGTAACTGAGAAAAAATATCTAAAATTTGAAAATACATGTATAAGATCAATTATACATTGTGTATTTTAGTTTTTATTTTGTTGATATTTTCAACTGAATTTGAACACTGCATTGTTTAGTGCTATATATAAAATGGCGACATCGAGATGGTAACACATATTGTTGATCAAACTACGTTGTTTTTTAAGGACTAAATATTGCTAAAACTGTATTATTTTATTGGTACATATTCCTGATATATATTAACCTTGACCTATTGTAAAAATCATACGGAAATCTTATTTAGTTTAATAAATATCGATAAAAGAAAATTAACTTCTTCCAAGACCTAAATGTATGAATATGAGTTACTGGTATGATATGCATTTAGATTTACCTTCAAACATGGATCGCGGGAGATAAGTGTTATGAAATGGTAACTTTATTGACAATTTCAGTTTAAAAAAAAAAAAGATAAAAGTTTTGGGAACATGTTTGATTGTTTTTAGGCAAAAAATTAGGAAAGTATATATATGGCCAATTTTGCATAGTGAATGGGTCACAGTTTGAAGGAATTTATGATGATGCCTGTGTACCCGATATGCATACCGGTAATCACTTGCCCCGGTTGTTGGGTAATGGGATTTGTCAGCCCCTGTAATAGTGTATTTTCGTGAAATTAAAACATTTGAGTGTTTATGAAAAGGTGAAAAATTGTCATTGGGAGCTTTCTAATTCATACACCTGTAAATTTTTACTTCGAATTATTTGTAGGAATTTTCTATGTCTTTATATAAATGGGCCCAAATATTGATTCGATTCATCAAGAAATTTGACTCATAAAAGTTTGAATTACGGTATAAATTGTTTTTAAGTACATGTTGTGTTAAAATGTAAATAACAAAATTATTTGGAACTTTGTCAACAGTTTGAAACATTGAGAAATTTGACACACTGAAGTTTGACTCACCAAAATTCTACTGTACTAGTATGTGTTTGATTTCTGTTCAAATACACAGGAATTTACTATATACAGGGTTATTTTTGCCCTATTGCACTTGCAAATGGTTTCGCCCCGTTTTAAATTCGCCCAGACTTTTATCATCAAAAATAGATGAATTTACCATTTTGAATTCGCACAATTTTGAATTCGCCCAGTGATGATGAGGGCGAAAGGGGGCGAAAATGAAACGGGAGTGAAAATTTCCCTGTATACATTAACTTTAAAGTGCATTAACAGGATTTCATAAGATTCAATTCATTATTTATGAACTAATAAAATATAATTCATATTTAACTACACGTAATTGACATGTACAATAAGAAATTATACGTACATGAATATGAATAATACAAACCTGTCAGAACTTTCTTCATTTTTACAGTATATAACACTGGATGACGTAAATTGTCTCCGGATCGGGATAGACGATGGATGTATGTGAATGGATTTTCTATCAATAGAAATAAGTTCATATGCAGGTACATGTAGATAAAACTGAAGCATACAAATTACACAGTCAAACTTGCACCACATTTGTAAAGACCACCTCTGCATAAAGGGCACCTGTCTACAAAGGTCATTCAAACAAAACCTTTGTTTTCATATATATATATATATAATGAATAAACCTCTTTATAAAGGCCACTTGTCTATAATGGCCACTTTTGCCTGTACTCTTTCAGTGGCCTTTATAGACAAGTTTGACTGTATCAGTGTATGTTTATTTGGAAGTACTACATGTATACTACTGATTGGGACTTATGAAACAAATAATTTTTGGGTGGCTTAACTGGTTACAAATTCAAAGAAGATTCATGAATGCGTCTGAGGTGAGAACACAAATGCCATTGCTCAAGCTGGCTTATAACATTTGAAAATACTTTTTGAGAGCATTACTGCTAGGTTTTAGAGGGTTCTATTGCTCTTGTTTTAGGTATTTTGTGCTGTGAATTATTTATATATTTTTATTGTTATTTTTTATCTCATATGTATTTAGTTTTCTGATAAGTTACATTGTGTTTAAAGAATTTCTCAGTTCTTGTACATGTATAATGCTTTAGATTTTTTTACTTCTACATGTACATGTTTGTAGGATTTCAGTCAAGGAGCTGATAGTGAAACTTTCAAATCAAATTCTTTTTTGAAAACTTTCTGGTAGCAGAAATTCGGATGTAAAAAGTGTAACTCCATTATAAATTCTACATTGTTTTTCATTGGTTAATATTTAACAATAAATAAATTACTAAATTCATATATATTAGTTTAAATAAAATTAAATGGGTTTTCAATTAAAAGAAATAATTGATCTCTTTGCAAACTCATCAAACAAGAAAGTCAATTAATCAACTAATATCGTTAATAAGATTTAATTATCATGGCAGTTTTCCTTAAAATAATAACATTAAAAGTAAAATATTATAAAAAACAACATTTTTTCTATCTTTTTAGTGGTAATTTCGGTAACACTATTGGTAATTTCAGCACTTTACAAATGAATTTGGTAATTTCGGCATTTATATGCACCGCCTACAGTATGTAACTCGATCTCTACATGTACTTATGTAACTAATTAGAAAAAATGACAATTTGTTAAGTAAAGAGAATCTTATCTGTTAAGTCATATATTTACTTTGAAAAAGATTTTATACACTCTTAACACATTTACTTCAAAATACTACGGTTTCATACTTGGATGAGTGCAAATGGAATTTTTGTAATCACTGGGTATCAGGTAATTTCAGCACCGAGTGATTTCGGCAATAGTAAGGAGGTATTTTCCACACTTTCAAAAAAATGCATTAAAACTTGATTTTTAGAAACTGATACTCATCTGGAGATAATAATCGATTTATCTTAATCAATATTAGCTGCTTATATTACCCGTTCATTTGCTGAAAATACATAATGTCAGAAAGCTAAGCACCGAATTTACTTGTACAAGTGCCAAAGTTACTTATACAAGTGCCAAAATTACTCAGTGTCAATTTACATCATGCCGAAATTATTAGAATTCCCTTCCTGCAAGTGATTACAAAAATTCCACTGTCAAGTACTGTGTTACCAATTTTTTGAATCCTAGATGTGTTAATTGTAATCGCCACAACACACCAATCTCGTTTCATGGCAGAATAACATTATGTAATCGTTAACACTAGATATAGTGACAGATAATTCACAAGATCAGTTTACGCCACTTTTTTTGGCTCCCACAGGTTATTTAAACCTGTGTGGTCGGTTCCACACAGGTCTGAACTGAATATTGTCAGTCCGATAAAATTTATAAGGTTACTTGATAAACCACAATTATTACATACTGTACATAACCTTGATGGAATTCTGACCACGCAGACACAGTCACTTTGATATGCAGTGCTCTACATCAATAAGAAAATCACTTTTCATTTGAATCAGTAGTTTTACTAGGTAGCCAGTTATTTCTGTTATGTATGTATATACAGGGCTCTACAACACTAAAAAATTCACTCTTCATTTGGCCAGTGAACCAGATATTTTACTAGCCAGCCAGAAACTTTTACTTGCCAATATACATGCATCTATATATATATATATATATATATATATATATATATATATATATATATATATATATATATATATGAAATGCTGCTGGATGAAATTGAAATAAAACATTAATTTTCTTAAGTTGACATGACTGACGGACTGCAACAGAGAAGGAGACAGAAAAATAAAAATAGTAAAATACCTTCTTCGTTGCAGCTGTAACTAGCTACTGCTGTACTGGTCCTAGCGGACGCGTCAAAATACCCAAAAGGACCCAAATGGACACCAAAAGGACTCAAATGGATGCAATGAGACCCAAAAGGACACCAAAACTTATTTATATGCAATAATTATTTAAAAATCGCCATTTTATAATTATCACTGTAGGAGTGTTAGCCGGTCCTCTACCAGTAGTGCTATTAATGGTAAAAAAACTAATTTCTGTGGAAACGTTTGGGTAAAATTGGAGAATTTTATATGTCCCAGCTGGGGCATATAAAATAATCTGATTTTACCCAGCGTTTCCACACTACCACAGGCACAGAACCAAAACGCCGATGCGCCGTGCGCGTACTTACAGTAGCATTGCATTAAAATTAAATGTATAAATCTCATGCAGCAAAAATGTTCTGCATAAACTTGAACTAAAGCTAAGAAATGATTTACCCTGTATATTGACCTGAGACTGAATACAGGTATCTAACAAATCTTCCACACAGACGACAATGTGACAAGGACATCGCCATTATTTTTTAGTAATTAAGGTATCCCGATCCCACACAAACGGGAAATAAAAACACCAAAATTGCAAATATAATGATAATTTAGCATTTATACAAATTACATGACAGCATAAAGTTAATATGATAATATTTCTCTTTATGAATTTTATCCCATTTTGATATCAAAATAATTTAATCAACCAATAGACAGCGGGATCGAGAAACGCTGAAATTAACCCACTGAACGGAAATGCCTACTTTCAGTTTGGCCATCACATGATCATGGAGTATCTAACTAGTATTATCTTCACTTTGTTATTTGGTAAAGTAATCGCAATGGAACCAGTGGATTACAGAAATTTTGATAGTGATGATTTTGTTGTATATAACTTTCTTCAAAGTGCACTTGACATCCAGTCAAATCTGTACATAACACATTATGATAATGAATATCACAATGCTCTGTATCCTAGTCTTGGGCCTTTTTCAAATTCTTCACATGGCGATCCAGCACCTGATATTCATAAGAGATGTTTTGCATTCCTTGAGGAATTTGGAAGTCATACAGCAGATTTTATTCAATGTTCTATAGAGTTTTCTCGTCCCTTTCGTTTTTGTGAAGGATGTGTAATCCAGTATACAAAATCAATGACTGCGTATGATGATATCCATCAAGTAAGTAGGCAACAGGTGATGTCAGATAATTTAGGCACCTGTACATTGTAATTAATTATTTTGGCACTTTTAAACAATATATGTTAAAGCTTGATATATAGAACTTGATATTCATCATGATATATTAATTGATATATATCATAATGTAAAGGGCATACGTATGGCACAGTCATATACAGATACAGGGTTTTCCTTTACACATAATTTCTGCATCTCTGTCGCTTAAAATCTTTTCAGGACGCAAAACATGAATATTAGTGAGTCCCTAAGGGTGTACAAAAACTGGGACTGAAAATGTATGCCTTTGTTCTCAATGTACTTTCTTGATTTTCATTGACTTGGGGACTCTCAAATTTAACGAAGGACTCAGGAATTGTGTTCTTGTGAGTCCCTGAGACTCACTAAATTAACATCCTAGAGAAAACCCTGCCGATATGAAATTTACACAGTCTTTGTTTGACCTAGTATGGAATATATACTGTAAGTAGATTCCATGTGGAACTCGAGCTTCGATTTCATATCCCATATGGAATTTACTGACATGTATATCCCATATTAAGTCACTGTACATGTATACGGTATAATTTATATCTATGTATACACTATACAATGTACATGTAAGTATTCCACTGTAGATGTATGTATCTTTACATTGTACATGTATATATATCAGACTTGCCAACACTGAACAATTTTCATGGGGGAGATTTTTCTATTTCATGGGGGGATTCTAAATTGTACATGTAGTACAAATTAATAGGAAAATTAAAAATTTTCATGGAGGAGATATGCATTTTTCTTGAAGAAATTATCAAAATTTTACTTAAAAAATAGGGAGTCTCCCTATTTATGGGGGAGACTTGACAAGTTTGATATATGTATGTATATGCAGTGTACATACTACATACATCACATGACAATGTATACATCTATATGTTATCAGAGTTTTCTCTTATGCATGATTTCTGCATCTCTGACGCATAAAATCTTTTCAGGATGCAAAACATGAATATATTAGCGAGTCCCTAAGGATGCACAAAAACTCAGTATTTTTTTTTCAAGTCGAGACTGAAAATGTGTGCCTTGTTTTCATCTATTTTCATTGACTTGGGGACTCACAAATTTAACTAAGGTCTCAGGAATTTAGTTCTTGTGGTCCCTAGGACTCATTAAAATAACATCCTAGGGATAACCCTGTGTTATAACTTATATATTCTTAACATTGTCTGTTTATTTACTAAACTTAATTCTATATACACAGAATGATAATTCCAAAGGTGGATGCCGGGACATTTTGTTGGATGCGGATAGAGTCCAGGTTCTTAATCAAATCCATGATAATCTTCAGAGTATCTGGAACACTGCTTATTGTGATAGTAAGTATAAGATATCAATTGGAACACAGCTTATTGTGATAGTAAGTAGCCTATATGATATCAACTGGAACACTGCTTATTGTGATAGTAAGTATAAGATATCAATTGGAACACAGCTTATTGTGATAGTAAGTAGCCTATATAATGTCAACTGGAACAGTAACTGCATATTCAACTGGAACACTGCCTATTGTAGTAAGTATATGATGTCAACTGGAACACTGCCTATTGTAATAGTAAGTATATGATATCAATTGGAACACAGCTTATTGTGATAGTAAGTAGCCTATATGATGTCAACTGGAACACTGCATATTGTAATACATGTAGTAAGTATATGATATAAACTTGAACACTGCCTATTGTAATAGTAAGTATATGATATCAACTGGAACACTGCCTATTGTAATAGTAAGTATGATATATTGATATCAACTGGAACAACTGGCCTATTGTAATAGTAAGTATATGATATCAACTGGAACACTGCCTATTGTAATAGTAAGTATATGATATCAACTGGAACACTGCTTATTGTAATAGTAAGTGTAAGATATCTATAGGAACACTGCTTATTGTAATAGTAAGTATATGATATCAACTGGAACACTGCATATTGTAATACATGTAGTAAGTATATGATATAAACTTGAACACTGCCTATTGTAATAGTAAGTATATGATATAAACTTGAACACTGCCTATTGTAATAGTAAGTGTAAGATATCTATAGGAACACTGCCTATTGTAATAGTAAGTATATGATATCAACTGGAACACCGCCTATTGTAATAGTAAGTATATGATATCAACTGGAACACTGCTTATTGTAATAGTAAGTGTAAGATATCTATAGGAACACAGCTTATTGTGATAGTAAGTATATGATATCAACTGGAACACTGCCTATTGTAATAGTAAGTATATGATATCAACTGGAACACTGCCTATTGTAATAGTAAGTATATGATATCAACTGGAACACTGCCTATTGTAATAGTAAGTATATGATATCAACTGGAACACTGCCTATTTAATTGTAATATGTAAGTGTAAGATATCTATATGATATCAACTGGAACACTGCTTATTGTGATAGTAAGTATATGATATCAACTGGAACACTGCCTATTGTAATAGTAAGTATATGATATCAACTGGAACACTGCCTATTGTAATAGTAAGTATATGATATCAACTGGAACACTGCCTATTGTAATAGTAAGTATATGATATCAACTGGAACACTGCCTATTGTAATAGTAAGTATATGATATCAACTGGAACACTGCCTATTGTAATAGTAAGTATATGATATCAACTGGAACACTGCCTATTGTAATAGTAAGTATATGATATCAACTGGAACACTGCCTATTGTAATAGTAAGTGTAAGATATCTATAGGAACACTGCCTATTGTAATAGTAAGTATATGATATCAACTGGAACACTGCATATTGTAATAGTAAGTATATGATATCAATTGGAACACAGCTTATTGTGATAGTAAGTATATGATATCAACTGGAACACTGCATATTGTAATAGTAAGTATATGATATCAATTGGAACACAGCTTATTGTGATAGTAAGTATATGATATCAACTGGAACACTGCCTATTGTAATAGTAAGTATATGATATCAACTGGAACACTGCTTATTGTAATAGTAAGTGTAAGATATCTATAGGAACACAGCTTATTGTGATAGTAAGTATATGATATCAACTGGAACACTGCATATTGTAATAGTAAGTATATGATATCAATTGGAACACAGCTTATTGTGATAGTAAGTATATGATATCAACTGGAACACTGCATATTGTAATAGTAAGTATATGATATCAATTGGAACACAGCTTATTGTGATAGTAAGTATATGATATCAACTGGAACACTGCTTATTGTAAATTTTGTATGCATGATTGTACAGTCAATATCTACAAAGTTTGTGACTGAAAAAGAAATATGTCGATAAACAAGCCAATAGGAGCGCTTCAGTATTGAATAACATAGGGCACATTTTTATACAAATCGTGCAAATGGCTTAATAACTCAAAACTGATTGACATTTTGTATACAAAGATATATGAGAAGGTTGTTATGAATTATTTAAGGATCCTTTTGACAAAATTTCAAGGTCATGGGGACAAAAGTCAAGGTCACAGGCACCTAATTAAACAGAAAATATTAGATTTTTTGTCAAATTTGATACTTTTTTGACTTCTTCTCAAGAACCAGTGGGCCATATTTAAGCAAACTCAACAGGATTTTTTTGTTCAGGTGGCCGTTAAGACTCTTTGGGCTTCTTGTTTCAATTTTGATAGATTTATGTAAATTACAGTAGGCATAAAATGCCCCCAAAAAGTTATAAAACTTTCTTGTCTTCTTTGTATTACTTTTTTATATTTTACAGAAAAACTGAAATATTAAACCCCCAAACATAACTGAAATATTTGGCCCTAGGAGCATGTTTTTCAGTTGTTATTAAGGGGTGGGTACTTGTCCCCGTGTGATTTTCACTCATTCAGGATGAGTGGATAAGTACATTTTTCACTTTGCCTTGTGTTTTTAAAGATCATATCTACATGTATGATACACAATGAAAGTTAAAATTTGCTCATTAATGTGTTTTAACTTATCAGGAAGGAAATTGATTCTCAAGACTGAAATTGAATTTCCTGTTATCATTTGTTACATGTATAATTTGTATATCAGTAATCACTGGAAATAATTTTAAAAATCTTTTTATAATGCTTTTTATAGACATAAGATACAGTGACATGCAAAATTTAAAGCAACGTTTTCTCTCTCTCTCTCTCTCTCTCTCTCTCTCTCTCTCTCTCTCTCTCTCTCTCTCTCTCTCTCTCTCTCTCTCTATATATATATATATATATATAACAACATTTTGTCAAAAAACTATGACAGAGTAATTTCCAATTTCAATGCATTTATCACTGTTTACTGTTAACATTCTTTCTGTGTTTGTTTTCTTATAAAGTCCCATCACGTTTTTATTTTATGTTTAAATTGATAAAATCTTAAAAACAGAAAATTCGAACATTATGAGCAAATACACTGTGAAACTTTTAGAAATTCTGAATTTTAAATGTATTTTTGTAAGTTTTATCAAAGTTGATTGAGAAATGACTCTCAATGAATTTTTTGAAAAATTATTGATTTATATGAAATATGCATGTATAAAAACAAAAATAACAAGTTGCATCATTTTGGCATGTCACTGTACATGTATTCGACATTTTTTCCCCCTTTTCTATTGGACTGATTTACCACTACTTCTTTTTTCCATTTCTTTTAGACTGTTTTGAAGGAACGGCATCGGAGGACAATAATGGAACAGTCCGGTTTAGGTTAAACAGCAACATACAACTGTTTTTATTTCAATATTCCAATGTTTCGCAATGTATACTGAACAACACTGGCGGAAACTACACTGTCAAGGTACAAGGATTTTAATGTATACAGATGCCACGGAGATTAAAGATCCGGAGGTCATATTGTATTTGATGAATTGATTCTGTCTGTTTTTCTGTTTGCTTCTAACTGATTTCTGTTATAAACATACGTAACGTGAGTTTCTTCTCTCCCTCAGTTTGGTATAATCCTATATCTAAATGAAATCTCATATTTATAAGTTCTGTTTTGGCCAACATTACATGTATGCCTTCCATGGTCGAGTGGTTAGAGAATCACACTTTTAAATCATGTAGTCTCACCTCTAGTCAGTGCAGGTATGAGTCTTGCTGAAAACTAAGCTGATTTTGTGAGAAATTTTATAATATATGAATGGCGGATGGTCTCTTCCTGGGTTACATTGTAGCCAGGTTCCCTCCTGCACCAATCAAATCTGGCCAACACCATATGATTGAAAAATTGTAGAGTGTGGCCTAAAACAAAATTCAAAATAAGCCAACAATTTTCATTGGGTAAAAACAGCAAACCTGCTAAATAATGGATTTGGTTTTTTGGGGTTTTTTTTGGCTTTTAAGGGAGTGGGTGGGGCAGAGGAAGGGGGAGTTTTAGATACATGTTTATTATTTAGTCCTGCAGACTTTCATTGTACATGTGATTTCAAATTTTATTATTTTTACAGACAGGAAATTCATCGGTTTGCGTTGATTGCAAAGGCTTTTACAAGACGTTGAACGGACATTACAAAAAATTGATGGATGAAACAGATCATCAAGTCTGTATGGATGTTGTTGACATGGTAAGTACTTGTTCTTGATTAGCTTACGTATACCTAAAACATACTTGCCAACACTCCCGATTTCCACGGGAGACTCACGATTTTGGTCCTGTTTGCCAACCTCCCGATCATTCTTTTAAAAACCCCTTCTTTCTCTCGATTTTTTAATATTTCCTCCCAAAAACGATAAACGTCTCGAAATTTGAAAAATCTCGTGCAAGATTTCCCCTGCATGAAACAAAACACCAGCTTTCAAAAAAATCAGTAACCAATCAGAGGCTGGTTTGTACCCCTCGTCGTTGTTTGATTGGTTTTAGCGATGTGTTGTGAGAGTGACTAAATGCTGTCATGGGCAGCCACGGTGCCTCAAATGGGGAAATAAGTTAACAAATAATAATTTCTGGAATTGATATAAATTTTAACAGAACAAAAACAAAAGATATTTACAGTATATCAATTAATTTTCACTGAAAATGCCTCATTTCAGAAGGTTCTGCCATTTTCCCGGCTATTATTCTTTACTCTTGATATGGTAAATTATCAGAGTAACACCAAACTTGATCGATGAAAGATAGATTATTTCTAAATATGCTTTGAAAATTTTAAAATGATGTCAGTATAATGAACAAAAATGAATTCACAGTAAAGTCATTGATTCCATTGAAAATGCTTGACAACAAAGAATATTCTGTGATTTCCCCTTTAATAGTATACAAGTAATGCATGTAAAATATATTTTTTTCTCTTTTCTAAAAAAAAACCCAAAAAACAAAAACAAAAAACAAAAACAAAGATTAATCTATATAAAAGGTTAATAATACAATAAAATTCACATTTGAGATCAACTAATTGACATACAGTCAAACTTGCCTTAGCGACTCCCCTCATATAACGACTTCCTGTATATAACGACTGTATTTGGACTGCCTCTTGAGAATAACTATATATTTACCCCTTATATAGCGACCACCTGCCTTATGCGACTGCTATATTTTGTCCGCCAGTAGTTGTCCTACTTGCGTAAAGTGACTGCTTACACACTTACTACTCGTGGAAGGGAGATAACTCGTAGATAATTCTCACAGGACAATTCGAGACCTAATCAACAACATGGCGCAATACACGATGTTTTGACAGTCACAACACACCTGGAGGTGTCAATTAATGCCCTGGGTAGTAATTAGGCACTCAGATGTGCTTTATGACAGGGTGTTTTTACAACCAGGAACTAACAATCATTGCTGACTGATTGATGTTTTCTTTTCGATCATCAATTAATGACCTAAGTTTCCGATGATGATTACTTAATCAGCGAAAGACTAAGATTAAAAAGAAAAAAATATTCAGAAAGGACACACTTTGTGACAAGGTGTTTTTACAAACAGGAGCATTTAAATATCATCGCTGAATGACTGATGAATTGTTTACTCATATTCTGGAATGCAATGTGGTAATTGTCTTACATCTTATATTATCGAATATCACTTGATTAGCAAGTCAACATCTCAATCGAAAGAGTAAAATCACCGGCGCTCGTAGCATTGGATTATGTCTAATAAAATGAAAATTAAATAAAATTCATCTATCTACACGTTCTACAACTTATATTCTTACACCTGTGTATGATCTACATCTTTCTGTATATTCTTACTCCTCTGTATGATCTACATCTTTCTGTATATTCTTACACTTATGTGTGACTTAACAACACAGACAACTGACTTTGAGCATATGTTTTAGATATTTGTCTCAGTTTTAATAATGTGCCATATCCTCGATGTACATGTATATAATTCAACTATATCATAAATTAATTCAAATTACTTAAAAAATTGAATTATTTCTTATTCTCACTATAGCTAGTTACAGGGATTTTCCTATGCCTATTTTTGGTCCGGTTACAAGATCCTTCTCAATGCAAAAATGGCTTGTATTTTCTCCAGAATATGCAAAAATTCCCAATTTGGAATTAAAAAAAAATGAATATTTTCCAATTTTCCAGACCCTGGACTTAGGAAAATCATTTTAGTAAAAAAAAATACAATATACAATGGTACCTTTCCTGAGAGACCACCCCATCTGCCACTCAAATGTGGTCTTACAAGGCAGGTGGTCTCTCAAATGAGGTTTAATCTAAAGGATTATTTAACCAAGTGGTTTTCAAAATGTGGTCTTACAAGGCAGGTGGTCTCTCAAATGAGGTTTAATCTAAAGGATTATTTAACCAAGTGGTCTTCAAAATGTGGTCTCTCAAATGAGGTTTAATCTAAAGGATTATTTAACCAAGTGGTTTTCAAAATGTGGTCTTACAAGGCAGGTGGTCTCTCAAATGAGGTTTAATCAAAGGATTATTTAACCAAGTGGTTTTCAAAATGTGGTCTTACAAGGCAGGTGGTCTCTCAAATGAGGTTTAATCTAAAGGATTATTTAACCAAGTGGTTTTCAAAATGTGGTCTTACAAGGCAGGTGGTCTCTCAAATGAGGTTTAATCTAAAGGATTATTTAACCAAGTGGTTTTCAAAATGTGGTCTTACAAGGCAGGTGGTCTCTCAAATGAGGTTTAATCTAAAGGATTATTTAACCAAGTGGTTTTCAAAATGTGGTCTTACAAGGCAGGTGGTCTCTCAAATGAGGTTTAATCTAAAGGATTATTTAACCAAGTGGTTTTCAAAATGTGGTCTTACAAGGCAGGTGGTCTCTCAAATGAGGTTTAATCTAAAGGATTATTTAACCAAGTGGTTTTCAAAATGTGGTCTTACAAGACAGGTGGTCTCTCAAATGAGGTTTAATCTAAAGTATTATTTAACCAAGTGGTTTTCAAAATGTGGTCTTACAAGGCAGGTGGTCTCTCAAATGAGGTTTAATCTAAAGGATTATTTAACCAAGTGGTTTTCAAAATGTGGTCTTACAAGGCAGGTGGTCTCTCAAATGAGGTTTAATCTAAAGGATTATTTAACCAAGTGGTTTTCAAAATGTGGTCTTACAAGGCAGGTGGTCTCTCAAATGAGGTTTAATCTAAAGGATTATTTAACCAAGTGGTTTTCAAAATGTGGTCTTACAAGGCAGGTGGTCTCTCAAATGAGGTTTAATCTAAAGGATTATTTAACCAAGTGGTTTTCAAAATGTGGTCTTAAAAGACAGGTGGTCTTTTATGAGAGTGGTCTCTCAAGACAGGTTTTATTGTACATTTAATTACTAAATGAAACATCTAACCAGGGAATAAATATGTAGTTGGAAATAATGAAAGTCATATCCGATACCTTGGATTTCATAATATCTCATGTGACCCTGTATATAAAGACCACCTGTCTATAAAGACCATTTTTGTAGTTCTCACTGAGCAGTCTTTGTATACAAGTTTGACTGTATTTTAATTTTTATATTTATACAAGTAATAAATTAAAAAAAAAACAATACTTCATAATAATTTGTAAGAAATACTAATAGACTGTTAGTGAAAAAAGAACCTATGAACACTGGTCGTGCGCAGTCTGGCTAACTACTGGACATTTTTGTCGCACGCTGTCTCCCCCATGAAAATTTTCAAATGTTGGCAAGTATGCTAAAAAAGGTTTAGTATGGATTTTGTTTGTCATAGAAACTGCTCTGTTTCGTCAGCTTACAATTGCACACATAGTCGGTATGAATGTAGTAGATATGAAAAGTGCTCCTTTAGATTATTTGTAATACACACAAAGTTTGTATGCACCTGGATTTTCCTACCTCCAAAAGTCTTGGTTCAGGGTCTAGAAAATTGGGAAATTATATATTTTTACTAAAAATAAGAAAAGCTTAATTTGAGGCATTTTGTTTGAAAATACTATATTTTTTATTTTGAAATTCCAAATTGGAAATTTATGCATATTTTTTGGAAAATATGAACCATTTTTGCTTTGGGAAGGGTCCTGAAACCAGACCCAAAATAGGCCTAGGAAAATCCCTGGTATGGCTGTAGTTATGATAATCAGCTTACAGATATACAAAAAGTGTGTGTTGATGTAGTTGTTATGGTTACTGATTATGATATGTTTATGTTGCAATAACAATATCTAGTTGAATTTTTGTATTTGATATATTTCAGATGAATTATACCCGACTGATGTGGGGTGATACTTTACGTTGTTCCAAACACAACAGAGATGACCCGTACATTATTTTTATTGCTTTTATACTTGGCTGCATGCCCCTCTTGTTTTACTTGTCAGCACGGTTCTTGGCAGGTCACAAGGTGACAACATTATTGAGACGTAAGTTTTCATTGAATATTTTTTAATCTTAATCTTTTTAAATTGAATCAATAGACCCCTGTGAAAAAAATCAACTTGTATCTCGCAGGGACAAAAGTCTGTAGAGCTAATGCCATACCCCCGACGTCGTTGACATCAGCGGCTGTAGACAAAACTTTAACCGGGCCTATATCTTTTCTTTTTCACATATAGATTCCTTATGAGCCAAGATTTCATTTGGTACCTTGACTTTTGACCTGGTTACCTTGACCTAGGACTTTGACCTTCCTTTCAAAAACTTAAATAGGGCTTTGATATTTCTCATATAGACTTCTTATGACTAGAGCTTTCATTTGCTACATATGTATCTTGACTTTTAACCTAGTGACCTTGGACTTTAACCTAGTTTAACCTGAGCTGAAGAAATCAAATATTTACCCTACTTTGACCTTAAACCAGACAACTGTGGGTCAAATACCTTTTTTGAAAATTTACATTCACATTTCCAGCTAGTTTTGTTGTTTTCTGACATTTTTTGTCATCACTGGTATTTTGAGACTTAAGTCATCACTAGTATTTAGAGACTACAGTCATCACCATTATTTAGAGACTAGTCATCACCAGTATTAAGAGGCTACAGTCATCACCGGTATTTAGATACTATAGTCATCACCATTATTTAGAGACTATAGTCATCACCAGTATTTAGAGACTACAGTCATCACCGGTATTTAGAGACTATAGTCACTGAGATTTAGAGTCCACGGTCATCACCAGTAATTAGGGACTGAAGTCATCACCATTATTTGGAGACTATAGTAATCACCGGTATTTAAAGACTACAGTCATCATCGGTATTTAGAGACTACAGTCATCACCATTATTTAGAAACCTATAGTCATCACTGCTATTACTGAGATTAGTCATCACCAGTATTAAGAGACTACATCATCACCATTATTTAGGGACTATAGTCATCACTGGTATTTGGAGACTATAGTCATCACCGGTTCTTTAGAGACTACAGTCATCACTGGTATTTAGAGACTATAGTCATCACTGGTATTTAGAGATTATAGTCATCACTGGTATTTAGAGACTACAGTCATCACCATTATTTAGAGACTAGTCATCACCAGTATTAAGAGACTACAGTCATCACCATTATTTAGAGACTATAGTCATCACCATTATTTAGAGACTATAGTCATCACCAGTATTTAGAGACTACAGTCATCACCAGGATTTAGAGACTATAGTCATCACTGAGATTTAGAGTCCACGGTCATCACCAGTAATTAGGGACTGAAGTCATCACCATTATTTGGAGACTATAGTAATCACCGGTATTTAAAGACTACAGTCATCATCGGTATTTAGAGACTACAGTCATCACCATTATTTAGAAACTATAGTCATCACTGCTATTTAGAGACTAGTCATCACCAGTATTAAGAGACTACAGTCATCACCATTATTTAGAGACTATAGTCATCACTGGTATTTAGAGACTATAGTCATCACTATTCTTTAGAGACTACAGTCATCACTGGTATTTAGAGACTATAGTCATCACTGGTATTTAGAGACTATAGTCATCACTGGTATTTAGAGACTATAGTCATCACCATTATTTAGAGACTATAGTCATCACCATTTTTTAGAGACTACAGTCATCACTGCTATTTAGAGACTAGTCATCACCAGTATTAAGAGACTACAGTCATCACCATTATTTAGAGACTATAGTCATCACTGGTATTTAGAGACTATAGTCATCACTATTATTTAGAGACTACAGTCATCACTGGTATTTAGAGACTATAGTCATCACTGGTATTTAGAGACTATAGTCATCACTGGTATTTAGAGACTATAGTCATCACCATTATTTAGAGACTATAGTCATCACCATTCTTTAGAGACTAAATAGTCATCACTGGTATTTAGAGACTACAGTTCAATATAAGTAGGTTTGACTGTATATTTATATACACAGGCTCACCTAGTCCTGGCTGGGCTTCAAACTCTCGATCCACTGTACCTTTCGTCTGGCTCCCATGCGTGACACCCTAATCATTTGGTCATCTATGCATTCACTAAAATGAATGTTTTACTAACTGCATTTAGGGTTCCGTACATGATATCTCGTAGAGACAGAGGTGAAAGATATTTTCTCTCACTAGATACTGATTTGTTTGCAAAATTAAATTAAATGTCTTGGAAATGTTGCATGTATCTCAGTCTGTAGGTTGAGATATGCCAATTCTCGATGTGCCAAAACTAAATTTCCTTCCTGATATGCCAAAACTAAATTTTTAACATTTTTTGTTTGTAAACAAAACTAGATTTATTACCTATTTAATACTGTTTCAGTCTGAGAGAAAAACAGTCAAAACACAACTGTGAAGGAGAGGTGGGGTCATCTTGATCCGTGTTTGTCCATGATGAGGCTTGCCATGTTTTGTGCACATGGGTTGAGATTATGCCATCCCTCCCTCAAAGTGGTGTTAGATTGTATTATCCTATGTAAGTTACCATGGATCTAATGATGCATGTAATGAAGAAATGGAAGTACTGGTGTGTGTGTGTGTATATATATAAAGGTGTATATATATCTATTATATCCCTATATATGGCCCCTTATATACACGTTTATACTGTATATATATATATATATATATATATATGTAGTGAAAAGTATGGAAATAAATCATATACATGATATATCAAGCGCCATTTGAGAAATAACAAGGAATCTACAAACTGACTTGACCACACACCCACCCACCCACCCATAAAACCTGATAAATCTTCCATTTATATTTGTGTGTTATACTTGTTATGGATAATATTCCATTTCAACAAGATAGCACAGCTCAGCAGGCTTTGGTTTTGTGTTGTACATCCTCTGTGTATTATAAAATATCTATCCCATGATGGAAGAGTGTACATGTACAAGTCATACATGTGCCATTGATAAATTTAGTAAGAGAAATAACGACGTATTGTAATTTCTCTTTTACAGCCCTTGATATTTTACTATATTTTCATAATCACATATCCTCCAAAGGGGCTCAAAGGTATGAAAATTGATCCCTTATCAACCCCCGTTGTATAAATAAATGTGACCTTAGCATCTGCTACTACCATTTTGGCCTATTTTGTAACCTTGTATTTACAATCTAAGGTCATCTTTAATTACACACTGGGGGTCAATAAGGGATACTTTTTCTCTGTGATATACTCAGACTGTAATGTTGTTGTTTTGACTCACAGATTTTTCTCTAATTTATATCAAACATTAAATATATCTGTCTGTTAAACCTTCAAGTCTGGCTAGCTGTTTGACAAATCTTCAGTCTGTCTATAATTTGTTATTTTTTATTTTTATTTATTTATTTATTTTTTTTTTTTTTCGCAGAGAAAAGAATGAGACTGGGCAGTGTCCAAAGTAATGATTCCAACCCAAGACGACCTCTGATACTAAATGAAGCTGTTTCTGGATCATATCAGAGCTTAGGAAACAGATTACAACCACCTGTAAGCTGATAGAAAGAATCAAATTTCATCAACAGAATCATGTTTTATTCAAAACTTAAAGCGCCAGATTTTGTCCACAGTTGACAGAGAATCACATATATTATTCAAAACTGGCAGAGAGGTAGATTTTATCCACAATTGACAGAATCATTTTTTTAATAAAAACTGGCAGAGAACCAGGTTTTGTCCACAATTCACAGGATCACATTTTATCCACAGCTGACAGAAAGCCAGATTTCATTCACAACTTACAGAAAATCACATTTTATTAAAAACTGGCAGAGCAAGATTTTATCCCCAATTAACAGAGAATCATGTTTTATCTACTACTGGCAGATAGCCAGACTTTAGCCACAATTGACATAATCATGTTTTATTCAAAACTGGCAAAGAGCCAGGTTTTATTCACAATAAACAGAGAAACATGTTTTATCTACTTTAAGCATATAATTGGGTTTAATCCCATTTCACCAATAAAAAGATTATGTAAACAAATAATTGAGAACAAGATATCGTTTCAGGATATACAGAACGAGTTGCCTTAAGCAAATGAGAAACATTCAGGTTCTGAGAGTAACACTCCAAAATGGATCAATTGACAACTTATACAAAGTTTTATTTACATAGCTGGTGTTGTCATAGAAACCAAGAATCTTGACAAGCAGTATAAAAAATGTATTATATGTCTGATTCTACAATCTGTCTTACAGAATCTCTTGGAAACCAAGAATCTTGACAAGCAGTATAAAAATGTCTGAATCTACAATCTGTCTTAGAGAAGGAAAGGCAGAAGGATTGGCAATCTCTGTTTATGAGTGTGCATGTGTGAGTTTATGTGTGGTATGTTTAGGTTTTGTTTTGTTGATATATGTGCTTGTATGTATGTAGGCCTGTATTTAGATATGCATATGTATGTGCTTGTTTGTGCGAGTGTGTGTGCTTGTATATGTTTGTGCTTGTATGTTTGTGTGACTGTATAATGCTTGTATGTGTGAGTGTGTGCTTGTGTGTTTGTGAGTGTATAATGCTTGTATGTTTGTGAGTGTATAATGCTTGTATGTGAGAGTGTGCTTGTATGAGTGTATAATGCTTGTATGTGAGAGTGTGTGCTTGTATGTTTGTGAGTGTATAATGCTTGTATGTGTGAGTGTGTGCTTATATGTTTGTGAGTGTATGTTTGAAAGTGTGAGTGTGCTTGTATGTGTACATGTTTGTGTATGTGCAGCATATATGTGTGTCTGTGCATGTGTGCATATAACAAAATATGCTTATGTAGGGTCTTTGTGTTTAAGTACAGGCTAGTGTATATATTTATATGCTTATGTACTTTAAAGTATGTGTGCTTAAGTGCAGGCTAGTGTATACATGTGTATGCTTATGTACTCTTGAGTATGTGTGTTTAAATACAGACTAGTCTGATACATTGTATGCTTATGTACCTTAAGTCTGTGTTTAGACTAGTGTATACATGTGTATGCTTATGTACTCTTAAATATGTGTGTTTAAATACAGACTAGTGTATACATGTGTATGCTTATGTACTCTTAAGTATGTGTGTTTAAATACAGACTAGTGTATACAATGGATTGCTTATGTACTCTTAAGTATGTGTGTTTCAGTACAGGTTAGTGTATACATTGTATATGCTTATGTACTCTTAAATATGTGTGTTTAAATACAGACTAGTGTATACATGTGTATGCTTATGTACTCTTAAGTATGTAGGCAGACTAGTGTTTACATGTGGTATGCTTATGTACTCTTAAGTATGTGTGTTTAAATACAGACTAGTGTATACATGTGTATGCTTATGTACTCTTAAGTATGTTGTGTTTAAATACAGACTGTGTACATGTATGCTTATGTACTCTTAAGTATGTGTGTTTCAGTACAGGTTAGTGTATACATTGTGTGTACTTAAATGATGTGTGTTTAAATACAGACTAGTGTATGTGATGTGTATGCTTATGTACTCTTAAGTATGTGAGTTTGTACAGACTTGTATGTTTGTGTATGTATATGTACGCTTAAGTATATGTGTGTTTAAATACAGACTAGTGTATACATGTGTATGCTTATGTACTCTTAAGTATGTGTGTTTCAATAATGACTTGTATGTGTATGCTTATGTACTCTTAAGTATGTGTGTTTAAATACAGGCTAGTGTATACATTTTTATGCTGTTTAAATACAGACTAGTGTATACATTTATATGCTTATGTACTCTTAAGTATGTGTGTTTAAATACAGGCTAGTGTATACATTTTTATGCTGTTTAAATACAGACTATGCTTTATATATGCTTATGTACTCTTTTGTGTGTGTTTAAGTACAGACTAGTGTATATATTTATATGCTTATGTACTTTAAAGTATGTGTGTTTAAATACAGACTAGTGTATACATGTGTATGCTTATGTACTCTTAAGTATGTGTGTTTAAATACAGACTAGTGTATACATGTGTATGCTTATGTACTCTTAAGTATGTGTGTTTAAATACAGGTTAGTGTATACATTGTATATGCTTATGTACTCTTAAGTATGTGTGTTTAAGTTCAGGCTATTGTATTCATTTATATATGCTTTTCTACTTTTAAGTATGTGTGTTTAAGTACAGGCTAGTGTATGTTCTGTAAATCCGGTTTTATTCGCGTAAATATTATTTACTCATAATTTGGCAAGAGCTCTTGCTTTCGAAAATAAAATTATCATATAATGATTATGCTAATAGTATGATGAAATGGGCAATCGAAATCACGAAAATATCATGAATAAATTCAGAACTTGTGTATTGCGAACATTTCTGGTTTTACAGTATGCTAATTCACTTGTTCATGATGTATGTCAACTAAAAAGGAAGAGGTATGAATTTCACATTAATTTTTAAGTGTAAGATTATAATTTCATTTTATGAACAATGTGACCTTTGACCATTCCATTTTTTTTTTGGTCTATAGGAAGCAATATGAACTGTGATAATACAATTTAATATTTTTTATGTCATAATTTCAAAAGATGTGTCGGTGCCGTAAACTAGACATAATTTATAATGTGTTTGATTTTGCAACAATAAATGATGTTAATTCATTATCTTTTTATATTTTTGTTCTCAACAAATGCGGTGGTTTAGATATCCTTGTATTCCATACATTCTAACCTGACATTGCTTTATTCTTTCTAATCTGACATGTGCCCCATACATTATAACCTGACATGTATCTCACACATTCTAACTGACATTTGCCTCATACATTCTAACAGAAATGTGGCCCATACATTCTTACCTGACATGTGCCCAATACATTCTGATCTGACATGTGCTTCATATATTCTAACCTGACATTGAACATTTCCATGCTCAAGGTCAAATGATTATAGGAATTTTGTCCAGTTACAGAAAGCCTGTAGGCATTAGGCCTTTCAAATCAGATGTGTAGATGGACCTAGATCAACGCTATCCCTTGTAACCTTTGTTTGTGACATTGGCCTTCAACGTTTCTAGTCTGAAGGTCAAATTTATATTTGACTTTAATTCATTTTTATTTAAGAAAGACCATAGGCGTTAGGCCTTTCAAACATTACATGAAGATTAACCTTGATGAACTCTATCCCTTGCAACCTTTGTTTGTGACCTTGATCTTCAACATTATCAGTCTCAAGGTCAAATGCATATTCAAGTTTTAATTCATTTACAGCATGATACTCCTTCATAAAGAAGTAGTTAAGCTTTTCAAATTTCACACATACGTGGACTTTGATGAATACTATCTCTACAACTTTTGTAACCTTGATCGTCAACATTTTCAGTGTCAAGGTCAAATACATATTGAAGTTTGTTTCATTTACAGCATATGATAAGAAGGTGTTAAGCTTTTCAAATTGCACACATACAATGACTTTGATGACTACTATCTCTGCAACTTTTGTTTATGACCTTGACCTATATATTAAAACTAGCATGATTCTGTTGCCGCCAAGGGCATAGTGTTTCACAGAAGGAAAAAAAGTTCAATGCATTCAGATCTTAACAAAAAAAAAGAATTATAATACAGGGTTAAAATAGTCAGCCGATCACTTATGGGTGTTATTCTCCATTCTAAGTGGATTTTTCATGATTTTGTCTAGTATCTCAAAAACTACCAGAGATAGAGAGAAAGTGTAAGAAGCAAAAACATTCAGCATGCAAAAAAAGTCAACAGGGTCAACATATTGTAAGTGGCCCCTTATGGGAGTTATTTTCCATTTTAAGTGAATTTTTCATGATTTTAGCTGTTATTCTTTATTATTTTGAAAACTGTCAGAGATAGAGAGTTTGTTCCAACACCAGTTTTTGCTACTATTAATAAGTTTCAGAGCCAAGATAGAAAAATTTATGGCATAAAAGTTTCAAATTGTATAAATATTGCCAGTTACAAGTGTTACACAATGAAAATATAATCCTACGTAATTATAGCACAATTAAATGTATGCATACATCATATTTCAGACAAATGTTACAATGAAGAAAACAATTTTATCAACATTATTACCATATTTAGCCATTTACATGTACACAAGTGTATCTTATTTATTTGTTCGAAGTGGTTTGTTTCAACTACTTGACTTAAATTGAACATCGGTGGTTTGAGTCATGTATTTTAAAGTTCAGTTTTTTTTATATATTTTGTTCATCTGGAATATGATTGTATATAGGTCTATGGTTACATTAATCGGCTATATCAATTGTTATTTGTTCTCCCGTTCCGTCAATACATCGGGCTCGGGCTCGCGGTGTAAAAATTTCACAAGGCTTCATCTATTAACCATTAGGGACAAAATTTGTTAATAATTGTTTTCTATAAGTTATTTAAATACAAATTTGATATGATACATTTTTAGAACGACATATTTTAAAATATTTTCCTTCATTCAATTTATTAAGTTTCTTAGAAATATCTAGATATCATTTTAGGGGCAAATGCCACTAATGGCTAGTGGTATCATGTTGATCATTAAAACTATCTAATAATTCATATGTTTACATTAAATAATATATATATTTCTAAATAACAATTGTATTTAGATTTTGAAAAGTCTATGAAATACAACATTCGTGGTCAGTAAAATTGTATTTTATTCGTTGTTTAGTACAACCCCCAATTTTTAGGTTTCTTGACATTCGCGCTAAGTTACGAAACATTACAGTAACTTATTTCAGGTAGACCCTACATCATATTTTCAAAACGTCATTCTGTATCATGGGAACAAGATGTTGGATTTACTTTTAAAAGATTGCCACGCATTATTCAAAGCTAGAAAGTATGAATCTTGCTGCGATAATATTCAACGTTTAAGTGTGGATTCCCGTCTTTCTTCTCTCAGTTTATCAGAAAAATGGTGCTTTGACAACAATGAGGTTGTGTCCAATTTTATGCTGGTGAGTTTTTTCTGCCACATATATTATTATGTTATATATATATATATATATATATATAAGTTACTATCTGCAATGTTAAAAACAGTTTCACGTGTAAACTGTCTATAGGCCTACTATAACTACAAGTTTTTGACTTTGCCCTCGTTTCAGTTTGCTACTGGTAGATTCTACTTTCACATTAACAACACATGTCGGTTTCCGTTTTGTGATAATTTCAGCCGCAGCGAAAGGGGGGTGAAAATAGCAAAATAAAATGTATGCTTAGCAAGCAGGTTTGAAATGGTGATAGAACTAAGATATCAGTTTTAACAATAACATGGGTAGTGAGTTAGTGACTCCAAGTCCAACCACCAAGTTGCAGTAGGCGGCTATGGTATTATTTCGTCTTTAGAATTTGCCTTGTGAAAATTGTTCATCATCTTGTGTATCATTTTTAAAAAATCTCAAAATTGTGTCTAAATATCCAAAATTATGCAATAGCCGGCTACTGGTCCCCACCAGTAGTAATTACAGCATTTGACTTGCAAGTGGAAGGTCCCCATGTTTGATTCCCAGACTGGGTCATACCAAAGACTTTGTTAAAAATGGTAGTGACTGTTCCTTTGCCAAAGTGAAAGTCACAGGTCTTTCAGATTATACTAAAACCAGAGGTCCCCTGTCCAGTGTCGTGGAAGGCGTGGCACATAAAAGAACCCTAACTGCATTGGCTTAAGTCCAAAGTACAGGCCAAAATTTGTAAAACATCATCTAAGGCTGGTGACATCTCAGTATAAGTGAAAAATTCTTGACGGATGTTAAATAACAATCAAATGAAAAACCAAGCACTCTGCTTAAAAGGTGTCTTTTACCACACTAATATCCTGTGTTATGACAGGTGAGTAACATCTTAAAATAGAACTTTTATGACTTAAGTCTATAGCATAAGTCAAAATTTGTGGCACATCACCTATAAAGTGGATGACATCTCCGTATTAGTACCAGTAATGAAAAATTTGTGAAGTGACAAATGCACAAAAAGATTGAAATCTGATTAAAACTTTCACTTTGAACTACATGTACACGAACTTCCTACCTAGAATTTTCATGATTTCTTTCAGTTTTGTATTACTCAAAAAGCATTTATAAATATGATCATGACAACATTTTTAAGAGAGTATGTAAATGCATGTCAAATACTTGTACATACATGTATGCAGGTCTAAATTCCATGTTTTTTATATTCAGGACCTTCTGACCAAAACAGACCACAGATCATCGAAGAAACCCACAGCCAGTGTACGCTTGAGGGATTTACTGCATAAAGTGAAAAGTAAGTGACAGCATTCCAACATAGATATCACCTGTCTTGTGAGACAAGTGATAGAAGACATTGTCTTCTATGACAGTGGTCTCACAAGACAGATGGTCTTCTATGACAGTGGTCTCACAAGACAGGTGGTCTTCTATGACAGTGGTCTCACAAGACAGGTGGTCTTCTATGACAGTGGTCTCACAAGACAGGTGGTCTTCTATGACAGTGGTCCTCACAAGACAGGTAGTCTTCTCTGACAGTGGTCCTCACAAGACAGGTGTTCTTCTATGACAGTGGTCCTCACAAGACAGGTGTTCTTCTATGACAGTGGTCTCACAAGACAGGTAGTCTTCTATGACAGTGGTCATCACAAGACAGGTGGTCTTCTATGACAGTGGTCCTCACAAGACAGGTGGTCTTCTATGACAGTGGTCTCACAAGACAGGTGGTCTTCTATGACAGTGGTCCTCACAAGACAGGTAGTCTTCTATGACAGTGGTCCTCACAAGACAGGTGTTCTTCTATGACAGTGGTCATCACAAGACAGGTGGTCTTCTATGACAGTGGTCTCACAAGACAGGTAGTCTTCTATGACAGTGGTCATCACAAGACAGGTGGTCTTCTATAACAGTGGTCCTCACAAGACAGGTGTTCTTCTATGACAGTGGTCCTCACAAGACAGGTGGTCTTCTATGACAGTGGTCCTCACAAGACAGATGGTCTTCTATGACAGTGGTCCTCACAAGACAGGTAGTCTTCTATGACAGTGGTCTCACAAGACAGGTAGTCTTCTCTGACAGTGGTCCTCACAAGACAGGTGGTATTCTATGACAGTGGTCCTCACAAGACAGGTAGTCTTCTCTGACAGTGGTCCTCACAAGACAGGTGGTATTCTATGACAGTGGTCCTCACAAGACAGATGGTCTTCTATGACAGTGCTCTTCACAAGACAGGTGGTCTTCTATGACACTGGTCTCACAAGACAGGTAGTCTTCTATGACAGTGGTCATCACAAGACAGGTGGTCTTCTATGACAGTGGTCCTCACAAGACAGGTGTTCTTCTATGACAGTGGTCCTCACAAGACAAGCGGTCATCTATGACAGTGGTCCTCACAAGACAAGCGGTCATCTATGACAGTGGTCTCACAAGAAAGGTGGTCTTCTATGACTTTTCTTACAAAGCAAGTGGTCTTCTAATTCTATGATAATGGTTTCACAAAAAAAGTTAGCTGCTATGACAGTGGTCTCACAAGACAGGTGATCATCTTTAAAAAAAAAATCTTGAACCAATGATCAGTCTGTTCTCACTGTAATCATGTTTTACTCAGGTGACTGATAAGGCCCATGGGTCGTCTTGTCTTAAAGGTGTTCTGATGAGTGTTCACTGTGTGTAAATTGTAACTTTTACTTTGTCTGTCTTTTACTTTTTGGATGTGTACAAAATGTACAGTTGAAGTGTGTAAAAATGTACAATTTCATGTCATAATGTTTTCTTATATAATTACAGGTGTTTTGAACATAGTGTACATGTACACTGTGTGTATAGTGGTCTGTTTTTTATCTGCTATAATGTTTGCTTACAGATTTTCTGTCTACATTGTCCACTTTGTGTATAGTGGTCTTCCATTTTATTTCTGTTACACTGGTTTTTTTTGTGTTTTTTTTTTTCCATAGGTGTTCCATCAAGTGTGCAGACGTTGTTTTTGGAGCTCTCTGTCTTATACAACACTTTCACGATTTGTCTGCTTCAGACTTCAGTTCACCCTGTATGTGTTGGGGAATGGCTGCTTCAGCTCCTATGTGAGACTTTACAGAAAGGTTTGTGTACATTTGTAAAAATAGATGAGCATGCTGTATACAGGCACATTTTTTAAATTCCCATTTAATATGCACCAATTTCGCTTTTTGGCAGGAAGGTGAATTTAAAATAAAAACCAAATTTTCAAGCTACTTGTAGGTAATTGAAGCATGGGCATGCATGTCATCATTGATCGATGATGGTGATTTAGGGCAAATTTAAGACATCACGGGATACATAACTGAATATGTTTTCTGTCGTAAAACGGCAAAAATTTTCACAGTATACAGTAGTCATTAAAAAACTGAGATTTTTCTCGCCCATATTATACAGTACTGCTGTCTTCTAAATTATCAATTTCCAATACACAGTCAGTGATTTTTTTCGTAGGTGCCCTATTTTCTAAATAGACCTTTACAGAATATGTAAATACAGTCCTGTTATTTTTAATGACAAAATGGTACAGACACCTGTAAAAATGGCAACGTCGTCATAGTAACTTATCGTTCTTAACATCATTTTCTGTGAATCTGTATTATTTTGATGTCCAAAGTTACAGGACCACCGTTATTATGAAAAAGTCGACTAAAAAAAAATTCAATACACATTTATATGTACAGTGAAACCTGTTTATAACAACCTGATTAGGGACACAATAAAACGGTCTTTATAGGGAGGTGGTCTTTATAGGGAGGTGGTCTTTATATAGAGGTTGATTTGTACACAAATGGTACTATTGGGGACAGCAAAAACGGTCTTTTTGACCAGGTGGTCTTTATACACAGGTGGTTGCTAAAGCAGGTTTCACTGTATATATACATTTCAGCAAAATTATTTCTTTGTCTTTAACACGCAGAAATTTCTTCTCAGATGTTGAGCGAATGATAATAAAGGTTAACGGGGATATCAGTAGTAGCCAGTAGCCGGTAAAATTACCCACCTACGATACTTTCTCATTTTCATTTTATACTTTCTCGTGAGAAAAAAAAAAACAACGACCAACATTTCTGGAATACCGGTAATGAACCTGATCCAACTTCATTATGTAGATTCAGAACACTCTGGTTTTCATCTCTAAAATACAGAAAATGCCATTTCTGGACATCTAAAATTCAGTGAGGCATGTTCCTGGATCCCGCTAGAAGAATCACGCTTTTGGCGCTCAGTTATTAATTTCCGCCTAGCTACATTTACAAATTTACCTCCCACTTGAAAACTTATTGAAATCCCAGGGTTTAACTGTAGTTTATTTTCTTCACTTTAAATCACATGTATTTCAGTCTGTGTTTACCATGGGAGAGAAACTGAAGCTATAAATAAAAGTACGGAGCAGTTACTGACCACTGCTGTGAACTGCTGTCTGCAGAATGAAAACCAGGGTAAAATATTTTACTTGTTTAAAGACAAAAAAAATATCTTTGAATGTTGCACCTGATTTTCGCAGAAGTCTTTTTACATTGGGGCAAGTATATTTAAACACTGCTTGTTCTGCAGGACGAGTGGAAATTTTCATTAATTTTGATCACTGCAAGTCCACAATTTGGATATAATAACAGTCTCCACATGAATAATAAATGAGATTTCCAAATGGACTGAAATCATCATTTTATATTTGGTTGTTTAAGTTGTTTTTGTTTACCTCTGGTATTGTACAAAAGTGATTGAAAAAGTGAATGAAAATCACTCCCCAGTCCTTTTTCTATAGTTTACACAGGATTGAAATTTGCCCCAATTCCCAATGCAAAATACATATATTTATTCCCATTTGGATGAAAAATATTCCCAATATGGTGTTGAGGTCATGACCAAAATGAAAAATAAATCAATGTAAGGAGAAGTCCATTTAAATAAAGATTCCATTACATTTTGATTTCCGTGTGTGCAAATTAAACAATGTTCTCCAATTGGACACAAATTCATGTTAAAATTTCCGATTCTGTCACCAATGGCATTTTCCCAAAATTGACAGAAAAAGTTATGCTCTCAGAACTCTAAAAGACTTGTTAATTTATCTGTACACTCTATTATAAGCAAAAATACACTGTTTTGTATCCTTTACAATTCTATATTGGAAATGACCTGCAATAAGTGATCAAAGAAATTAAACTTTATTCATTTAACAACAATTAACAAACAAACTTTTACAACTTATATCAATGTCTCTTGTTGGCTCTGATGTTGGTGTGACGATGACTGATGTCCTTACTGTGGGAGGGGACCGGAGTACCTTGAGAACATAATGTAAACCCATGTGTCCGAGCTGGTGACCACCATACCATCTCTCACACTTCCCTGTCCAATCAGAGGATCGAACTCAGTTCATATTGACCTATCGCCAAATGTCTGACACGTGGCTCTCCATGTGCGTTTTTGACGTCATTCGATTGTGACGTCATAATCACACATGTGCTTGACGGGCCATTTGATTGTGACGTCATAATGGAAAAGTTTGCCAAAAGGTGCTGTGTCAGGCATTTGGTGATAGGTCAATTGGTGAGAAGCTGGTGAACTAACCACTGTGTCACTCAGACACCTATAAATATAATTGATTTATGAACTCATCACCCAAATCAATAAATAGTGTGGTCTTCTTTCATAGTTCAGGAGTCAACAAGTTAATCTAATTGCATGTAAAATTAATGTTATGAAATTTTTATTCTAAATCATACACCCCTGAATTATGACAGTGGATTTTACCATTCTTTGATACGGGCAGGTCCAAATGTGTCTCCAGGGGGTCGATGAGTTAAACTTGAACTATAATTGATCTGAAACATTATGACTCCAGGACGCAGTGGGAAATAAAGTTTGTGTTTACAGGAACACTATTAGATCTAATAAGATAAGATAATTTTTTTTTTCTATCAACAGAATGTCTCCAGCCATTAATGAATATATCATACATTTGGGCAATCTACGGACTTCTGAGAGATGAGCGTGGTGAAGCTTTGTCCTGTTTGTCATATTCATCTGAAGTCTTGACTGCTGTTGAGGTAAAAATATTGATGTTGAAATATCTCGGATGGATGAATGTACATAGTTTTGATTTGAATTGATTTTTTGTTTTACGCCATATTCAACAATTTTTCAGTCATATGATGGCGTCCAGTTTTTTTTTTATTGGTGGAGGAGAAACCCCGGTTACCCGGGTAAAGACCACCGACCTTCCGCAAGAAAACTGGCAAACTTTCCCAACTTAATTCGAAATAACCCTAGCGGGATTCGAACCAGAGGTGAGAGGCCTTGTGATTTAAAGCGCAATGCTCTAACCACTCGGATACGGTGGCCCCCTACATGTACATAGTTGGGTATTCTGAACCAATACTCTATACATTGATGACAATCAGACGTACAAAATTGGGTATTCTGTACCTATACCATATACATTTGTACCTTCATGACAATCAGAGGTACATAGTCGGGTATTCTGTACCAATACCGTATACATTCATGACAGTCAGAGGTACAAAATTGGGTATTCTGTACCTATACCATATACATTTGTACCTTCATGACAATCAGAGGTACATAGTCGGGTATTCTGTACCAATACCGTATACATTCATGACAGTCAGAGGTACAAAATTGGGTATTCTGTACCTATACCATATACATTTGTACCTTCATGACAATCAGAGGTACATAGTCGGGTATTCTGTACCAATACTGTATACATTGATGACAATGAGAGGTACAAAATTGGGTATTCTGTACCTATACCATATACATTTGTACCTTCATGACAATCGAAGGTACATAGTCGGGTATTCTGTACCAATACCGTATACATTCATGACAATCAGAGGTACACAGTCTGGTATTCTGAACCAATACCGTATACATTCATGACAATGGGAGGTACATAGTCGGGTATTCTGAACCAATACCATATACCTTCATGATAATGTTAGATACACAGTCAATATAGTGATGTGTTGACTGTCTCAAACTATCACACCAACTTCCCTGTAAGGAGATTTCAAGCCTTTTTTTTATTGTCTCCACAGAGCCAATATTCGGATCCCGTTTCCAATGAAAAATACAAGTGTTTTTTCAGAGTTTGATGACAGACCACGATAATGATTTGAAATGAATTAATGCCTGGGGAAATGCATTAAAAAACAGACTTCATCTTATCTAGATGTACGTGTGTGCAAACTACATGTTTTTTTCCCAATTTGACACAAATTCACAACAAAATTCCCAATTGTGTCCTCACTGGTATTTCCCTAAAATTTGCAGATAAAAGGCCTGGATTTTGTAAATAGGTTTTAATGTTGAAATCTATTTAGTATATATTTTTAGATAATCTTTTTCCATTTTTTTTGCATTCTTCCATTATATCATTGCATTGTTGGAAATTCAAAGTTTTCATTTGGAAAAAGAAAAACCTTTCAGATTGAAAATAAGGTTTGAATTCTTTAATTGATTTCAAAATTTTAAAGCTAATTTTGTACCATGTTTCCTTTCCAAACCAGACATATACTTCTTTGCAATTTTACTGATCAAAAAGTACAGATAAACTTGTCTATGAAGGCCACTCAAGGGAACAGGCAAATGTAGCCATTACAGACAAGTGGCCTTTACAAAGAGGTTTATTGATTATACAAAATTTAACAGAGGTTACATCTGAATGACCTGTTTTGGCAGGTGCCCTTTATACAGATCTTACCTTTAATGCAAGTTTGGCTGTAATTTGAAAGTGTTACAAAAATTGTATCATGTTTTCTGTGTTAAACAAAAGTTTGAGTTTCTTTTTCAGTCAGTGTCTATAGCAGAGATCACCAAGAATACATTTATCATTCCTATTGGGACCATTTTGACAGGGGATTATGGGATTGGAGATGGTGCAAGTAATGCTGATTTCGTACACTTCCTATGTGGAATTGCACATTATCGTTCAGATTTTGATAGAAGCTATGAACATTTGAAACAAGTGCAGTGTCAGTGTTGGTTGCCGTATGCCAGGTACATGTTAGGTATGTATTTAGCAGATAATACTAAGTACAGTGAAACTTAAGGACCAGACAATATTGACCTTTATGTGCAGGTGACCCTTATACACAGGTTCAATTTAGTTGAAGTATGCAGTCAAGGGACTTGAAAAAATTGGCCTTTATAAACAGGTAATCCTTACATAGAGGTGGCCGCTATAGCATGTTTTACTGTACATGTTAGGTATGTGATAGATAGCAGATAATACCAAGCACATATTAGGTATGTAAGAGATAGCAGATAATACTAGGTACATGTTAGGTATGTATTAGATAGCAGATAATACCAAATACATTTTAGGTATGTATTTAGCAGATAATACCAAGTACATGTTAAGTATGTAGTAGATAGCAAATAATGCCAAGTACATGTTAGGTATTCGGTAGATAGCAGCTAATACCAAGTACACCCTCCGATATAACGTCAAACCCGCATAACGCCACTAATTCTTGAAGAAGGGATTTCCTCCCATATAATTCCCTCATTGTAATGCCAAAACCCACATACTGCCATCTGCCGATGATTTTCAGGTACAAATGGTCATTTATACATGTTAGATCCCTCGAACTTATCGCCAGACCAGATGAGAAAAACAGGTGTGACTAAAACTGTCAGCTGACAGTAGCTTGTTTACTTCATACTTCGAATGCTAAGGGAGATAACTCGAATATCGAATGTCATAAACTGGTATCCGGTTGTATGAACAAAAGGTAGAGGTCAGACAGATACTAGCTTACGAGTGTCAAAATTTTCAAACCTTGCTTCCGTGAGAGTTGGGGAAAATCGACATGTTGTGTGTTTACACAGCGATTATCACACATCAAGAGATAATTATGAGTATATGAGATATATAATTTTAAAGCCTTTGTATTACCGGCCTGTCAAAAAATTAATTTAAACAAAAACGATGAAAGTTAACATTGGAAATGTTTCCGGGTTAATCTAGATTTTCCGGCCATCGAACATGTACTGCTACATATTTTGGATGGTTTAATTTCGGCCATTTTAAACGGGTGGACAAATTGCCCAAACTTAATCAATAGATAAAATATCCGAATTAACGATAATGAGTTGTAAACAGGATAGGATATAGATTCTACGATAGGATCTAAAGACACATCATGATGATGGAAACGACCACACCTCGAAAATAGTAAACCTCGATATACTGCCAAACCTGTTATACCGTCAAAATTCAGGAAAACAAAGGGTGGCGGTATATCGGGGGTGAACTGTATATGTTAGGTGATTTATAGATAGCAGATGATACCAAGTACATGTTAGGTATGTATTAAGCAGATAATAATAATAATATAGACTATAATAATACCAAGTACCAAGAACATGTTAGGTATGAATTAGATAACAGATAATGCCAAGTACATATAAGGTATGTTATAGATAGCAGATAATGCCAAGTACGTGTTAGGTATATTATAGATAGCAGAAAATGCCAAGTACATGTTAGGTATGTTATAGACAGCAGATAATGCCAAATAAATATTAGGTATGTAATAGATAGCAGATAATACCAAGTTCAAGATAGGTATGTAATAGATAGCAGATAATGCCAAGTGCGTGTTAGGTATGTTATAGATAGCAGATAATGCCAAGTACATGTTAGGTATGTAATAGATAGCCGATAATACCAAGTACATGTTAGGTATGTAATAGATAGCCGATAATACCAAGTGCGTGTTAGGTATGTTATAGATAGCAGATAAGTGAACTCCATGTTAGACCTATGACATTATTTTTATTATCTAACTTCTCTGTCAAAGATTGATCTAATAGTATTTTTTTGGTGGAACAAAATGTTCCATCTGCTTTTCCAGAATAGGGGTATTTGTACCCCATGTGTAGCAAAAATAGGGGTACAAGGATACAAAGCAGGGGTACACATACAAAAAATTAAATAGAAAGCAAAAAAAGTTTTATTTTACTCCTCTAGATCCCCATTAATAGACATGTGAAATATGTGTAGTACAAAGTTCACACAACATTCTGAATAAACCTGCTCATAGGTGCCCCATAGGACATTTAGTTAAACTTACAGACATGCCTGCATTGAAAAAAATCTGATCATGCCATTTTTTTTTTCAGCATTCATTGATTACAAAAAATGTAATTACTTGGAGGCGTTGTCACACTTATCAAGTCTACCTGAAGAAAATACAAACATGACCAACAAGCTAAAAGCCATGCATTCCTACATCTTTGCCTCTTGTTTAACAAAACTGGTAAGTTATTTAGAGTACTTGGGTTGTAATTTTCACGCTTTTCTCTCTTCTGAAACAAATGTGTTTTATTTAATTCATGGATTAACTTATATATATATATATATATATATACATAGTAAAACCTGCTATAGCGGCCACCTCTATGTAAGGATTACCTGTTTACAAAGGCCAGTTTTTTCAAGTCCCTTGACTGCATACTTCAACTAAATTGAACCTGTGTACAACGGTCACGGTGCGGATAATTCATAAATGCAGATTATACACGGTCGATTACGGTATATTTTTTTTTATTCCATTATTTTAATGAAGAAAATATGATATATGTTTTAGTAACATTCTGTAGTTTATTTTATTTTGGTTTTTTTTTTTTTCAGAACAAACCTTTCTGTGCAATATGGAAGTATGAAGAAGCTCTGCAGTATGACTCCACATTTCCACTTCCTTTGTTCTGCATCTCACGTCAGTATTGTGATTTAGGTCTTCTTGATGCCGAGTTAGAAACTCTAAATCTCCTTGTGATGGTATGTAGATTTGATCTAGGGTCCCTTGTTTTATTCAAAACCTATCTTTAGCTTAGTTTGACCCTGTCATTGAAAAAAGTCTTGATGACCTTTGGGCCATCGTTAAAAGAATTGGTGATTTGTAATTTTCCCCTGACCCCCAGGTTTTTAAAGGTCAGTCATTCATTAGGGATTTCTTGTTTTTTTTTAATACATTGTAAATCATACAATTCTTCAGATTTTTAAAGGACAAAATAAAATTGTAGTTGTAAAAACTACTTTGAAAGTTTGGGTCCAAGTTTTGCAAGTGTTTCAGTCTGGGTACATGAAATATATTTGTTTTAATTTTTGGCCTGGTATAGAAAATACTTTTTTAGCTCATGTAACATAAACGATAATGGTAACCTATAGCCATCACTCTTAAACTGTCATGATAATGCCTTTATCAAATTTTGCATGTTGCTTTCATATCAGTGAGATTTCCGATGATTTCGATTATGCAATTTCGAATTCAGCAATGTTTGCTCTACTTCTGATACTTTCACCTAGGGGCAAAGTTTTTCACAGTCACATTTTGTTGCGCATTAATGACTTTATTATGGGTTGTTATGTAATAACAACCTATTATGGGTTTACTTCGACTTTTCATCGAGAGCTATCCTGTTAGCAGTGAAGAGGTCATGGAGGTTGCATTCACAAAATGTAGTCCAACTCAGGAATTCAACTTGTACAGAAAAGTCAAATATTTTGGTGTAAATGAAATTTAATCTAGTTTGAATAATCATTAAATGAAATGCCACATGATTCTACTTACTTCTGCCTTTCGAAAATATACAATACGATTTGTAGTTAGTTTCAACTGAACGTTATCGATCTACATGTATTTATAAATATGGAATTCCACTATATAAGATTCCAGTGATGTTGAGCCTGTATTACTCCACCATTCATCTTATTGATATTGACAGCTAGTGAGCTTCAAGCATACAGCGATGTAAATAGAAATAATTACATAATGCTGATACCAACATGAAGCTAAATCAATTTCTATTGAACTCTCAAGAATATGAATGTTTTCTAGTCCATGGAAAAATGAAAATAAAAGCAGAATAGAGGGGAGAGCATCGAGTAGGAGGTGCTTGTTATGCAAATGGCGCATGAAAGTTCCTGTCCATTTTGAAAACTATCAAATTAACGTGTTTGTCAACTAATTGCTATACATAACCTGCCTTAAAGAGATTTCCATGTATATTCCCTTTATTTATACACCCTATATAGTGACCACATGCCTTACATAACCAGCGACTGCTCAATTTCAGCGGACAGTCACTTGTATAATGTGTGTATAGTGTGATATCGCAAAGGGAGGTAACTCGAACATTGAATGTTACAATTTCCAGTTCTCGTTTCTACGGAAGTTGGGGGAAATCGCCATGTCCATTGTCAAGTGTTTACACAACAATTATCACAACTTTTGAAGTTAATCACAATTAGATTGGGATGTATAAACATAAACTTTTGTGTAATCAGTCTGTTCATAATGGATTTCAAATAGAAACGATGTCTTCAACAGAAAACAGAAAAAAACGTTTTATCCATTGCTGAAAGTGTTGATGTCTAAGTGAAATTGGTGATAGATCGTTTTGCTACATCGCGACTTTAGGCCCAAATTATGTTTATGAAAAATTATTTAACAGTAAACACTGTCTGTTTCACCCCGTACAGTTATTTATATTAATTAATACAAGATAGAGAATGTTATTTGGTTGTTTATTTAGTCAAGGCAGAGTATATGTTCATGTACCACGGTAATAGCTCTAAATAGGATTGTTTACATTCACTATTACAAGCCCTAAAATATGCTTTAAATCACAGCCATTTTTCGCTATGAAAAATTTATTTTACCTGTTCCCAGTGTCATGTTTGGTTTAAATTTAAGTAGGCTCCATAATGATAAATGCTCAGGTTTTTTTTTTTTAAATGAGTGTTGATGCATGACAGACAATATTTTAAGTTGATGCGGAAGATGCAACAAATAAAATTTAGAATGTTAATTTTGAATTTATTTACTGGAAATTTTTTTGTTTTGTTTTAAGATCTGCATTAATTTGATTTATTTTCATTTCATATATGTTAGATAGAAGTAGTTTGAATCCCATGGCTATTTTGCCAAAATAACAACCCATTTCAGTACTTTCAGTACTTTGATTTTAAATATCTAATCAATTTCGACCAAATTTGGTTTGGCATATGTCCAGGTGACAAGGTTTTATTATTGTAAACTTACGAGGGTCTGACACCTATAAGAGACCTCATTGTGCATCAGCTAAACCTAACAATCATTCGATGTTCTTGTTTCAAATGAAGCCGTTTTGTATTTCAGACTTTTGAAGAGCAAGGCTGTGATCATCACAACATGAGTGCCATGCCATCCTGTCTTTTCAGGGTTATTGATGAAAGGGACATAACTCTTGTAGAATCCCTGTATACTTTATCACATGAATATCTAAGTCAGCAAAAGTAAGCCAGCACTTGTATCATTTACATAGACTTTCCTTTCTTTAAAGTCGCACTTACATAGAATCTATGAAATCTGATTTATTAGAGAGATTTAGAAACCTTTCTTGTACGGGAAAGGGTATTGGTAAGCTGCACATAAACTTACACGTAGAACATATCGTCGGTTTAGAAACTGATTATCAAATTTTTGACCTGCTTCTTGATGGTTTTAAACAGAAACTTGAGGCAACATTATACAGAAGAAGAGAGTTATATGCAGATAAAATGTGGAGTTGCAAACTAAAAAGTGCATACACAGCAAGTTTTCGTAGAATATACATGTAGTTGCTATTTTAACAAAAATATTTACATGTATATAAATATTAAATATTAGACAAATTACACATACTTGACAACTTGGAGAAATTTTCTTTATGCATAAAATAATAAAGTCATACACTTAAAAGTAGGGAATTCCCCACCTACAACTACACGTACGCGTACACGTAAGGTTTCTAAACCTCTCTATTATTTTTATGCCCTCGTCATGCATGTTGAAGGGGAGGGCATATTGTTTTAGCCCTTGCTGTCTGTTGTTCAATATTCAGCCCCATTCCAAATGCAAAATACATAGATTTATTTTCTTAATTTAATGGGAAAAAATTCCAAAGTTGGTCTACAGACCGCACCCATTAAAATAAATGAACTAATGCAGAAGGAAATGCATTTGAAAAGCGATTCCATCGTATTTAGATTTACGTGTGTGTGACTGAACTATTTTTTGGAATCTGACACAAGTTCATGAATAAAATTTGCAAGGTTTTTGCCAATGGAATTTCTTCAGAATTTGCAAAAAAAAAAAAAAAAAAAAAAAAAAAAAAAGGCCTGGCATAATATAATTAATTATAAACATTTAGTGGCTTTCATGATGTAGGTGGTAAGCAGTTTGTTGACTTTTTTGTACTTGCAGGTATGAAGCTGCATCTCAGAGTTACCTTGACCTTCTGGCTGCTTTGAATGACCCAACATGTACAAAGGTTAGAATCCAAAGAGAGGCAATACGGTTAACCCATTTACCCCTAGAGACACATTTGGACTGGTCTATGTCATTGATTTACAGAAGAGTCCATAGTTTTTCATTGGGTGATGAGTTAAGCTTGCCTAAGTTTAAGCTAAAAACAAAAAGCATAATGTGTAGATTTTCACATAAGGCACTGTATGATGTTAAAACAGTATTGCATCATATGATGCAAGATGTTAAAGGTCAAGGTTGAAAGGGCACCTGACCAAAAAAAAAAAAATGATGTAAATGAATGTATATTTTTAAGCATGTTAAAGTAATTGTCAATTTTACTTAAGTGGACTTTTAAGGGGACATTTTCTCTCTAGGAACTAAGAGTATGTTTAAGGGGACATGTACTGTCTTGGAACTAATGAGACCTTTAAGGGGACGTTTACTGTCTAGGAACTAAGAGCACCTTTAAGGGAACATCAATGATTTTCATACCTGAAATTTACTACCGAAATTGGTAGTTTCCCTTGCAAAATTTGTATAGAAATATCCCAAATTTGTAAAAATTGTTGTTGCTGAGCTGCAAGCACATTTAAGAAACACTTCTTGTCTGAAGAGGACTTGAATAAGTTTATTGATATTTATAAAGATCAGCAAAGCACATTCTAAAAAGTACAACAATTTTTTGTCATATTTTTGTGAAATTTTTCACAAATGGGAAGGTTCCAGGTAGCTTTGAAAAATGTCTGAAAGTCACTGGACATGTACTATTTAAAAACTAAGATCACCTATAAAGGGATATGTACTGTCTAGGAACTAAGGGGACCTTTAAAGGGATATGTACTGTCTAGGAACTAAGGGGACCTTTAAAAGTACATTAACTAAGGGGACCTTTAAAGGGATATTTTTGTCATAAGGGGACCTTTTATACTGTCTAGGACTAAGGGGATCTATAAGGGGATTGTACACAACTATGGGGAAGTACTATCTAGTAAGTGGACCAGGGATATGTACTGTCTTTGGGACCTTGAAATATGTACTGTCTAGGAAAAGTGGACACTTTTAAAGGGATATGTACTGTCTAGGAACTAACCTTTAAAGGGATATGTACTGTCTATTTAAAGGGATACTGTCTAGGAACTAGGTCCTAAAGGGATATGTACTGTCTAAGAACTAAGGGGACCTTTAAAGGGATATGTACTGTCTAGGAACTAAGGGGACCTTGAAAGGGGGATATGTACTGTCTAGGAACTAAGGGGACCTTTAAAGGGATATGTACTGTCTAGGAACTAAGTGGACCTTTAAAGGGATATGTACTGTCTAGGAACTAAGGGGACCTTTAAAGGGATATGTACTGTCTAGGAACTAAGTGGACCTTTAAAGGGATATGTACTGTCTTGGAACTAAGGGGACCTTTAAGGGGATATGTACTGTCTAAGGAACTAAGGGGACCTTTAAGGGGATATGTACTGTCTTGGAACTAAGGGGACCTATAAGGGGATATGTACTGTCTTGGAACTAAGGGGACCTTTAAAGGGATATGTACTGTCTTGGAACTAAGTGGACCTTTAAAGGGATATGTACTGTCTAGGAACTAAGGGGCCCTATAAGGGGATATGTACTGTCTTGGAACTAAGGGGACCTATAAGGGGATATGTACTGTCTTGGAACTAAGTGGACCTTTAAAGGGATATGTACTGTCTTGGAACTAAGGGGACCTTTAAAGGGACATGTAATGTCTAGGAACTAAGGGGACCTTTAAAGGGATGTACTGTCTAGGAACTAAGGGGACCTTTAAAGGGATATGTACTGTCTAGGAACTAAGGGGACCTATAACGGGTTATGTACTGTCTTGGAACTAAAGGGATCTATAAGGAGATATGTACATTCTTGGAACTAAGGGGACCTTTAAAGGGATATGTACTGTCTAGGAACTAAGTGGACCTTGAAAGGGATATGTACTGTCTAGGAACTAAGTGGACCTTTAAAGGGATATGTACTATCTAGGAACTAAGTGGACCTTTAAAGGGATATGTTCTGTCTAGGAACTAAGTGGACCTTTAAAAGGATATGTACTGTCTAAGAACTAAGGGGACCTTTAAAGGGATATGTACTGTAGGAACTAAGGGGACCTATAAGGGGATATGTACTGTCTTGGAACTAAGGGGACCTTAAGGGGGATAGAGCTTGGACTAAGTGGACCTTTAAAGGGGTATGTTGTCTAGAACTAAGGGGATGTTTAAAGGGATATGTACTGTTGGAACTTTAAGGGGATATGTACTCTTGGAACCCTATAAGGGGATATGTACTGTCTTGGACTAAGGGGAGGTGATATCTGTCTGTAAGGGGACCTTTTATATGTACTGTCTAAGAACTAAGGGGACCTTTTGGGTATGTACTGTCTTTGGAACTTTTACCTTTGGATAACTGTCTTACGCTCTGGCCTGGGATATGTACTGTCTTGGAACTAAGGGGACAAGGGGATATGAAGTCTTGGAACTAAGGGGACCTTTAAGGGGATATGTACTGTCTAGGAACTAAGGGGACCTTTAAGGGATATGTACTGTCTTGGAACTCCTTTATCCACTGTCAACTAAGGGGACCTCATAAGGGGATATGTACTGTCTCAAGTGGACAAAGGGATAGACGAGGAACTAGGGGACCTTTAAAGCATCTGTCTACCAAAGGGATTACTGTCTTCCTTTAAAGGGATATGACTGTCTAGCGGGGTTATGTACTGTCTTGGAACTAAAGGGATCTATAAGGGGATATGTACACTCTTGGAACTAAGGGGACCTTTAAAGGGATATGTACTGTCTAGGAACTAAGTGGACTTTGAAAGTGTGTATGCTAGGAACTAAGTGGACTATCTAGGAACTAAGGGGACCAAAGGGACATGTAATGTCTAGAAGACCTTTAAAGGGATGTGTACTGTCTAGGAACTAAGGGGACCTTTAAAGGGATATGTACTGTCTAGGAACTAAGGGGACCTATAAGGGGTTATGTACTGTCTTGGAACTAAAGGGATCTATAAGGAGATATGTACATTCGGAGAAATTGGGATATGCTGTCTGGAACTAAGTGGACTTTAGGGATATGGTCTAGGAACTAAGTCCTTTAAGGGATTGTACTATCTAGAAAAGTGGACTATATGTTCTGTCTAGGGAAACTAAGTGGTTAAAAGGATATGTCTGTCCTAAGAACAAGGTTTAAAGGGAGACTGTTAGGAACTAAGGGGACCTATAAGGGGGTACTGACTAGGGGACCTATAAGGGGATATGTACACATGGAACTAAGTGGACCTTTAAAGCGATATGTACTTCCAACATGGGGATGTTTATATGTACTGTCTAGGAACTAAGGGGACCTATAAGGGGATATGTACTGTCTTGGAACTAAGGGGACCTATAAGGGGATATGTACTGTCTTGGAACTAAGGGGACCTTTAAAGGGATATGTACTGTCTTGGAACTAAGGGGACCTTTAAAGGGATATGTACTGTCTAAGAACTAAGGGGACCTTTAAAGGGTATGTACTGTCTTGGAACTAAGGGGACCTTTAAGGGGATATGTACTGTCTAGGAACTAAGTGGACCTTTAAAGGGATATGTACTGTCTTGGAACTAAGGGGACCTTTACAATGTACTGTCTTGGAACTAAGGGGACCTTTTAAGGGGATATGTCTAGGAACTAAGGGGACCTTTATGTACAACTTCCTTTAAGTATTACTAACTACCTATAAGGGGATATGTAATGTCTAGGAACTAAGTGGACCTTTAAAGGGATGTGTACTGTCTAGGAACTAAGGGGACCTTTAAAGGGATATGTACTGTCTTACACAGCAATTATCTGTCTTGGAACTAAAGGGATCTATAAGGGGATATGTACACTCTTGGAACTAAGGGGACCTTTAAAGGGATATCGGGAACTAAGTGGACTTTGAAAGTGATATGTACTGTCTATAAACTGTATTATCTAGTCTCCTTTGGTATGTTCTGTCTAGGAAACTAAGTGTTTAAAGGGATTATTACTGTCTAGAACTACCTATAAGGGGATATGTACTGTCTTGCAACTAAGTGGAAAAGGGATAGTACTGTTAGGAACTAAGGGGACTTTAAAGGGATCTGTCTAGGGCAACTAAGGGGACCTTTATATGTATGTTAGATAAGGGGCCCTAAAATTATTTACTGTCTAGAAATTTAGAGCACCTTTAAGGGGTATGTAAAGATTGTAAATAATTTGGTTTTATTATCCCTAGATCTTTGGACGAGGTGGAATCGATGTCATCACTGTTCCAACACTTGATGAGATTTACATGGAAACAGCTTACGCTCTGCTGAAGTCTGCACAGTATGAAGATTGCATAGCTGTATGTGACAGGATTTTGTCATCTTCTAATCCACTGTCAAAGCCTGTCTCACAAGAAGACGAGACAGACGCATCTACCAATTTACTGTCTTCCTGTGATAGCATTTCCAGAAGGAAAAGGTCCCAACCTTCAGATAAGGGAGATAACTCTGTGATGCCATCTACACAATCACATGAAAAGATTAACACAAAGATCAGTCTATACAAGGCTGATGCGTTGATCTACTGCGGAGAAATTGAGGATGCTGTGGACACTTTAGATTAAATCAGTTTCATTTGTAATCTATTTCTTAATGGTTATGTCCCTCAGGTCAAAGATTTGGGGGAGGGGGGAGACTAGGTCTGATACACATAACCTTCCCTTGCGAGATTCCACATGTATGTACACTGTATAGTGATAACAGCTAGTTGAATAGGACAATTATTGACAATTTTCAATTTCTTGTTTTCTGCTAGATTGGAAAAAAATCACCATGTTGGATGTTTACAAGCCACCTTTCAAGTTAATTTTGCTTAGCCTAAATTAAACAGAAACGATGTCCGCAACAAAAAGCATAGCTTTATCCTTTATCCAAGCCATTGATGTTATAAGCAAAATTGTTAGTAGATCGTTTTGCTAAATTCAATATTGCGACTTTCGTCCCGAATTTTGTTGATGAAAAATGATTTCTTTAACAATAAACGTTGGGTAAACGATTTACAATTATTTATTAATCAATACAAGACAGAGAATGTTGTTTGATTGTTTGTTTAGTCTAGGCAGAGTACATGTACGTCGGTAACAGTATTGAAAGGATTATTGACGCTTGATATTACAAGCCCTAAGTTAGAGCCTAAATCACCCAAGTCACTAAGCGTTTATGTCCGACCATACAATTCATGTATCTTGGGGAATTTTATTATTATCATTTAACCATGAAAATTAATAAAGTTTGTTTCAAATTACGGCCAATTTTCATTATTAAAACTTTAGTTTATCTGGTCCCAGTGTCATGTACGTTGTAAATTTTGAATTTACTGGGTGGGTGTACACACTGTTTTGGACGGTCCTTTTTTTAAATGCTGCAGTTAAGAAGATTGTTTGAGGTCAGAGTGCGACACCATAAAACTTAAGAATTACTTAAGTCTAAAAAATTTTACTCAAATTTGGATAATTCTGAAATTTTATTGCCTGAGCAGGCCAAGTTGAGAATATTCTCAGACTTGAGTAAATTCTCTCACGCTTTATGGTGCCAGGCCCAGATTATTTCAAGATGTAAAATATATTAGTGTAATGTGACCTTTGTAATCTTTGATTGCTGTCTGTTTAGAATATGTCATCAGTAAAAGTAGCCATCGCAACGCTTTTGTAAACTCAATTTATGCTTTAATTTTAAAGACTTGCTGACAGGATTGCTGAATCAGCAGATATGAATACGAGCCCTGATGCTGAAAGCACATCTCCAAAAGCCAAACGACAGCGCATCAGTTCCGATGGTAGTGCTGTGTATACGGGTATTGGTACTGACTCTCTCAGCAATACTAACGTATTGTCAGCGGAAGTATACCGCCATCTTGGGATAGCATTAGCGAGACAGAAGAATTGTCAGGATGCTTTACATTTCTTTAGACTAAGTCTTCAGCTTAATCCAAGTAAGTATAAACTGTTGTTTCACAGTTGTCTTGTTTATATGGATTACGGATTACCTCCCCTTTGTTAGATCTGGCATTTTTTTTTTTTTTTTTTTTTTTGTGTTACTCATATTCACTGCAGGGATTAATATTATGAACATGTGGGTCTGGTACAAGGATCCATTCCCAATTCAAAATCAGCTATATTTTCGCAAATTTTGATAAAAAAATTTCCCAGTTATGTTCACCGTGTACCTAAATTTTGATATATAGACAAATAAAAAACTGCTGAATTAATACCTTGATGTCATCTGATTAAATCCTTTCAGGTCAGTTTAATAAAAAGTTAAATTAACCACATTATTTGTATCTTTATTTTTAATTTTATTACTAAAATTACCATAATTAATACTATTCTTTTTTACCAAATTTAGCCCATTGTCAAGTAAAATTTCCAATTGAAAGGATACTGGACCTTTTCCCTAAAAGGGTCTATTAGCACCTGCACCATATTATACCAAGACATAGTGGCCCCTTTAGATTCTGCCAAAAACCAAAAAACCACCATCTTTAAAAATAAAAGTGTAACGTGTACAGGTTAAACAATTTGCTTTGCTCCGATTCCATACATTACTGTTACTCTAGTATTGTTGTGTTGAAAACTAGCCTGTCATTCCTGGTATGATTTCTTTTAGACTTGTTGTGTTTGTGACTCTTCTGTAAATCAATGATTTAGGCCAGTCCAAATGTGTCTTCAGGGGAAAATGAGTTAAATTGGCTCGCTCATCTGAGGGCGGAAATAGCGAATATTTAACAGGATAGAACATTTTCAGATATGCAATATTAAAACTTTAAACATATTCTTATTTTTTCAGAGTCATCGGAGTCTCTATACAACTGTACAGTGGCGCTGAAACAATTGGACAAACACATAGATGCTGCCACATGTTGGTGTCAGGGCAGATCAATAGACATCACGTCGGATAGTTTTCAAATTGCGAAACTTCTGCAGCAGAAAAAGAATATTATCAGGTAAGCAGATTATGTTTATGTGTTTTGGTGTGTATAGCTATATTACAAGGTTGGCTAAAATATATTGTAATTGGCTAATTTTTCCGCCGATATTTTTGGCGTGTTACACGCTCATTCAAAAGAGAAAATATAGCATGATTGCAGACAAATATACTTGACGATATACACATAAGTAAGGGCATTCTTGACTGGTTACAACAATTTTCCCGAAAAATTTTCCCAAATCAAGTAAACCTCCAGAAAATAATTTGAACTTGTCTCCCTGTTGTGCAAAATTGAAAAAAAAAAAATTTGGTATTAATATTCATTGACCAGACTAAAAATAATCTTGGTTGGCTAATAATTTGGCCCATGGTTTGCCGAGTCCAGTTTAAGTCCTGTATTAAAGCGATATGAGCTTTCGAAGGTGAAAAATTTTACATGCCCATTTTTTGTGATATTCTATCTCATATATATTCCAAAGAGGCCATCTGGTGGTTAGAATAACAAATACATGTGTAAAATTGCAACAATCTTGCTAAACATAACCAGTAATTTCAGGGTTTTTTTTCCGCCATACTTTGAGCATTACAAATTATCTTTTGGTTATATTTTTACGAAGATTACCAAGTGACCAATAAACACGTGCTATTTGCAGTTAATAAACATTTTATTTTTATTGCCCTTTGCGTTTATTTATGTACATCATTATTTCATACCTAAATCAGGCAAAGTCTGTCTTTTTCATCGTTTCAAAACTTTCGTTTCTGAAATTGTCCACTTGCCAGGTATATTGGGTGATCTCGACCCATTTTTAACTTGTCCCATCGCATTCTCGGGTTATTCATTCTTGACAAATGGTTATGAACTGCCCAACTCCACCGGACATGGCGGCACGTTTGTAAAACATAAGGTACGCATACTTTTCACAGTTATATTGTTTTGATTATGTCAATGTCAGCGTTCAGGGTAAAATTAAAGATTGGAAAAATCTCCTTTAGTGACCCAATATATTGATTCATATATTAATCCGTTTTCTTTAGGTATTTAAAATGGCATTGAATATAGGGCTGCAACAATACACTGTGATAATGATACAATACGTATTGCGATTCGTACCCCACGATACGATACATTTACGATACACAGGTTGAAAATTCAATAATGACATCATTGCATTTCTGTGCACTTACTTTTAAAAAAAAAGTTTTTGTTTCACCTATACTGTTTATTCTGTTTTGTTTACTTTTAATGTCAACTAAATGTGATATATCCTGTTAAATAAATTAGTGGCTACATTTGTGGAGAAATATATTAGAGAAGGAACATCATATTTTGGCTCTAAAATGTAAATCAATTTTCTGAAACTGAGCAATTGCTTTTGGCCCTCGGTGAATTGATTGACAACTTTGTGTTCATTGATTATTCCAAACTATGTTGCCCCTGCGAATCTACGATTTATTTTAATTTTAGGCTTCGATTCATAATTAATAATTTACGTTTTGATGATATCGTTTAATGTCAAATGTTCGTGGTTTCATCAGTTTTGTAAGGTATATCCATATTACAAAGATGACAAGTGGTGTGAGTTTTTCAAACTTATGTTGAGCCCCCTGGACATTTGTAGCTTTTTGAATCCCGAGTGAGCCCATATCGGCGACTTGTATGATGAAGGTGCCATGGGGGCACAAGTTCGTCCGTTTTCCTCGTAGGTGAACTGCTTTTCACTGTTTACCAGTAAACCGGAAATAGAGTATACAGAGTCTAAAACCGGGAACGGATAAATTCTGGAAAATATCGTGGCATGACATCAACGTAACGTGTATCGTACTGAAGGTAAAATACCACAGTATATCGTAGTTCGGTATATTGTTGCACTACTAGTTGAAAAGCATATATTTTACATAACACATGCACTTTCCAATAAAAATCACGTCCTGTATTTTAAAAATAAATGTAAAATACATAAAAATCGGCAGACTTAAACATAGTCCGAGCACGTAAAGGACCAAGATCCCCATACCAAATAATGAAGTACATTTGATATGGCGAAAGAGTTTACTTGAAAGGTCATAGCATACGGAAATACAGCTGGATTTTTAAGGTACGGGAAAACTTCTAATAAAACAAATAACTTCGAAAAGAAGATCTTTTACTACGTTTTACATGTTTGATAATGTATTTGAACACTTATTTTATCATATTCTCGACTATATGTCAGGGGAAAAAAATAATCATTGTGACAGCTTATATCACTTTAAACTAATCCGATATCTCGGGATTAGCCATTCACCATAATGTGTGGGACAGGTGTCAAAAGACATGAAAATCTTAATGACAAAATAATGGATAACAAAAATGCTAGTAGAAAGGTTTGATTGGTTTACCTGTATATGTGTTCAAAATAAAACAAGAAAAAGGTGCGTGTCTATGTTAAACAAAAGGGCATGTCCGTCTTTGTACATGTGATTGTACTTTACACACATTTGTCTTATCCAGATGTATACCTGTTTTGTATCTTGTCGAATCATGAATTTTTTATCACAATGAGTCATTAATAATCTAAGCTTATGGCAGCGTAAATCGTGTATTATCTTGTCTAGTCTAGATAACTTATCTGAAATAAATGTGAGTTATCTTCCCTTGATAAGATAACTGTCCAGTATTTTAACCAGGTTAAAATATTTGTCATCATTCCACTTCAGAATATTAAAGGCTATTGATTTGAAAGACGGTCTGCACCGAGTGACCCTTTAAGGTCACCTGAGCCAAAGAATTAGGGTGACCTGTTGCTGTTGTCTTTAGTCTGTTGTTGTCCATCGTATGTCCTGCGTTGTTAACGTTTACACATGTCTAAACTTTTATTAATACAGCGACCAATTTCAACCAAACTTGCCAAGAAAGTATTCCCGTGTAAAGCTGCACACAAGCGAAAACAAAATCCGTCCATAAACAAGCCACTATCTATAGTGACTGGGGATGTTTCATTAAAATAGGGTTTTATACAAACGTTGAATAAGTTGAAACTGATTGACTCGATGCTAGTAGCCGTAAGAGTTCCAAATTGGACTGGAACTAGATATGACTTTAATCAGGTGACTGCTTACGCCCATTGGGCGTCTTGTTTATGTGCGCACATGTGTGTTTCCTTTTTAAAGGGATAGTTCACTCTTAACACAAGGTGGGTTTATCTGAAAGAAACTATCTTTCTGGACCCGGTTGCACAACACATCGTTAAATTTAACGTACTGTTAAGCCCATTGGTTTAACATTGGTTAACTTCACGTTAATGCTACAACCTGTTGTGCAACTGGGTCCTGATCGTTAATGGAAAAAAAATATTTTCAATTGGAGTGTGAAATTGCAAGATATAACAGTGTTCCCACTGCTTTTTCAGTTTTATTTGACTCATCTCGTCCCCCATTTTAATAGAAACAAACGTCTGTGGATCTGATGTAGATATATGTGTAAATAAATTGTGACATCATTATGTGGATAATACAGTTTGTTCAACATCCATTGATAACTAATGGACTTTCATGTTATGATATTGATAGCATTGGGATCCATGAGTACTGTGTCAAAAAGTGCATAATCAAAATCTGTAAAGATTTCAAATCATTCCTTTATCTTGGCACCCCACTGTGAAGTTCAAGTCCTCAGTCAGGTCAATGCAAGTTGTGTTCATTTACATTGGAATGTGACCTTCAACTGATGAGAATCATGTGGCAGTCTTTGAAGTTGGGAAGGTCTTGGGAGAAAGTGTTATATACACAATTACACTCAATTTTTAGGATTAATTGCTTTATAATCACTGACACCGTTATATAAATGATAATGTGATAGGTATACACTACATGTGAATGCATGTGGTGTGTTTTGTTTTTGTGTGTGTTTTGTGACGAAACTCCATGATTAATGTCTGACAACACTGTACATGTTGTATAAAGATTAGTATTCAAAATAAAGCTTCTGTAGGGATATCCTACCTCATAACAGAGGGTGTTGTTTTTGTCATGTACATACATGTAGCTCTGTTTAGGAAAAACTGAGTAAAAACATTCCTTACTACTTACTGCCTAATGTAGGGCTCTACGATGCGAGTAAATCACTGTTGGAATAAAAATCAGTTCAAGTTCAACAGTCGTATCTACCATTACAGATGTTAAAAAAAAATGTATTATTTTGATATGGTACAGGGAAAAATAGTTGAAAAAATTAGCTTGAAGTTTGAATAAAATTCATGTGTCTTTCTTATTATTACATGTACCAAGTAAAAAATTCTATTCAAGAAATTTAGACCTCTTTTGATGTTTAAAAGGAAACTTATGGCCTAGAGATAACCTCAAGCTACTTGTGTTCTAGTGATGGTAGACTTCGGAAATGATTTCTATAATTGCTTTTAAGTTGAAAATGATTAATTTTAATTTGTAACGTCACATGATTGCTTTATATACATTTTGGATTTGTGGAATACAGAGTAACCTCCCATTTGCAAGAACTGTCTTTCATTAGAGCAGGTACTGTCCGATTCACATAAGATGGCGGGGCAAAGTAACCTTTAGATTATCATACGGAAGATTCTACTAACTTTTCGGTTAAGACAAGCTGCACAGGAAAAACGTTTTATTCCTACTAACTTTTATGTTGACAAGTAGGACGATAGCTGCAGTGTAATTTTAATAAAACAATTGTTTTCAATGACCCTTCATCTGGATAGTAATGTCTTATGTACATGTATATGTTTTGACAATGATAGGAAGCCATATACACACAGTGTCATTATTGATATTAATTTTATGTATTAAAAGAACCAATTGTTGGTGCGTGAGTCAAAAATGTCAATTTGTACCCAACACTAAACTGGATGGGTATGAATCGTAAGCCCTGATAAGAGTAATGGTAATAGATAAGTCAGTTATAGTATATGACTATGGATTTGACTTAAAATTCAGTTCTCAATTGAATGCAGCTGATTCTGGATCACACACTTTGTGTAATCACTCTATTGAAGAGAAATTAATAAGTAGGATGTATGAAAGAGAACAGATTGTATCTGGCTAGTGAGCCCACTAATGATGTTGGTGAGTAAAAAATGTAGAGCCCCACGGTTGTAGCCCTGACTCTGGATACCCTGACTAGGACAGTGTTAAGTAGGAGTGGGTATGAATCGTAGAGCCCTGATTCTGGATTGTAGAGCCCTGACTCTGGATTGTAGAGCCCTGACTAATGGATTATAGTGATCATAGTGATGAATCGTAGAGCCCTGATTCTGGATCGTAGATGAATAGTAGAGCCCTGACTATGGATTGAAGAGCCCTGACTTAATGGATTATAGTGATAAGTAGGAGCGGGTATGAATCGTAGAGCCCTGATTCTGGATCGTAGAGCCCTGACTAATGGATCTTATTGATAAGTAGGAGCGGGTATGAATCGTAGAGCCCTGACTTCGGATTGTAGAGCCCTGACTCTGGATTGTAGAGCCCTGACTAATGGATCTTAGTGTTAAGTAGGAGTGGGTATGAATCGTAGAGCCCTGATTCTGGATTGTAGAGCCCTGACTCTGGATTGTAGAGCCCTGACTAATGGATCTTAGTGTTAAGTAGGAGTGGGTATGAATCGTAGAGCCCTGATTCTGGATCGTAGAGCCCTGACTCTGGATTGTACAGATCTTATTGATAAGTAGGAGCGGGTATGAATCGTAGAGCCCTGATTCTGGATCGTATGAATCGTAGAGCCCTGTCTCTGGATTGTAGAGCCCTTACTACGTATCGTAGAGCCCTGACTAATGGATCATAGTGATAGAAGAATGCGACTTTGTAATATTGTTATGATAAAAAGGTTGTATTTAATTAATTTCTCATAAAATGAAGTTAAGTTTTTTCCAAAAGTATTTTGAAAAACTTTATCTTAATCAGAAAATGTTCAAAAGTATAAACCATCCCTTTAAAAATTAAAATATATATATATATATATGTATTTGGGAATGTGTAAAGCTATTTTCCAATTTCACCATACTGGCAAAAACAAAATTAACAAATCAAGAAAAATACCGTTAGCCAAGTCATTCCACAAATAAACAAATGGGCAAAGAAGTAGTGATGAGACAGGAGCATTTCAGAAATCTTATGACTTACCTCCCTTTATATAGTTTTCTTTTTTTTAAATTTCATAATTTATACTCAATCTCTGTAGGTAGATAATTCTTTGCTGAAGGCAAAATATTGTCAGCTTTGTCGCAGGAAACGATTATAAGATATGATTTAACAGAATCAAATTAATTTTCATCATGATTAAAATGAATAATAAAAAAAAAACATCTGTAAGTTTTTCATGCTCTGATTGTCACATTTATTATTCACCTGAAGTTTCGCTTTGAACTTGAAAATATAAATGTTAAAATTTGTATCTGTTAGTGTGTGTGTGTATTGAATTTCTAAGGAGTCTAACTCATCTCAAGTTACATAAGCAAAATTTAGCTGTAAAGTATCAAATGTAATCATCTTATACAGTGTAGGTATATCAAACTATTGAAATTAATCATCAGTGCCCTGCGATGAAATAATAGACCAATCTCTTTCATTAACTCTTTGAACCCTGGCGACACAAATGGATTGGACCGGGCTATAACTTTGATGTGAGGTAAAGTCCATTGTTTCTCAGGGGTGGATGTAGCTTGATTAGCCCCTAAAACTGTAATTGAAAATAATAATGTGGGTGGTATAGATGTGTGTGTGTGTGTGTGTGTGTGTGTGTGTGTTGAATGTTGGGACTGTGTGTTTATGTGCGTATATGGGTGGGTGGGTGCAGGTTTAAGTGTACTATTATAAAATGCATATGTGCTGCAGCAAAAAAAAATTGAGAGGCAGGATTTTTCTAAAAAGAGGGACACTTTTTTCACATCCATAAAAAAGGCTCTTGCACTGCATCTGTTCAAAGTATGAGGGAAGGGATATCTAAGATCTCCACTTTTCACACCACTCACATATTAGATTTATTCCACAGCACTATACACTATTATGTATTTATAAAGCTAATGACAATGCCCATGTTAGTGCAGAAAAGTCATCAGGATTTTTCTGCTGGATGTACAAATAAGGAGGTGTGCATGTAGGGGGACTAAAGGGTAAAGTGGAGTAAAGTTGGGCTGCTGGACAGACAAAAGCCAGGGCAATGCAGGGCAAGCTTGGCCCTGTCAAAACACTCTATCTAGAACACTGGTGGGTGTATGTAGCTATAGGGATTTGACATGGGTGTGTATGTGTGCACTCCCACTCGTGCACTGTGTGTGTGTCATGTGTGTGGTGTGAGAGAGAATTAAGGGTTAAGGTGTGTTGGTCATGTGTATGTGTGTGTGTGTGTGTGTGTCTGTGTGTGTGTGCAAGAGAGAGAATTAAGGATTGGTCATCTTGTGTGTGTGTGTGTGCATGAGAGAGAGAATTAAGGGTGGTTCATGTTGTGTGTGTGTGTGTGTACATGTATGTGTGATTTAAAGAATGCAACATAATATTTAAATTTCTACCATGTGAAGGATATATTTCTTTCCAAGTCATTTTAAATCATTTGTCTGGGAGATATATGATTATACCCAAGGGTTCATTTGAATACATGAAGTGTATTTACAAAAGAACCATGTCTTTAATTCTACACAGTAACCTCATACTATATAGGCACTCAGTGTTCTTCTGTGTGTATACTTAGATATACTACAAATGATTTTATTATATGTCAACATTCTGACTACATTTGTACTTCCATAAAAGGTATTTATGTGTTTGTGTAACAGAATATTTCCCCAGCCAGATATCTGTATAAGAACAAAAGTCAATATGACTTTGAAGTTTTACTGCATATCAACCTGGAGTGAGAGAGAGATAAGAAGGTCAAGGTCACAGATGTGCACTAAAGCTAACTGCTACTGTGTTATAGATTATGTAATTGTAAATGTGGAAACCCATGCGTGTGGAGTAATTTACACTTAATATGAAAAAAAAGAGTCCCACATATATGAAAAAAAAGAGTCCCACAGTAATTGTTTAATATTGGACTGTTAACAGTAAGTTGTAACATAGTGTAAAAATACCCACTCATATGGTTTGCAAAAGAAAATGACATAATTAATGATTATAACACACAGAAATGTGTTTACAATATTTCAACAGAAGGTTTAAAAAGAAATACAGGAATTTGGGAAGAAGTGTTATATGAAAATAAAAAAAACCAGTCTCATAGGTCATGGGTCACCTTTATGAAAAAAAGAACCTGTCAATAATGGCCACTCTGAGATTAGACAAAAGAGTAGAAATGATTTACAATAAATAGACCTGTTTATTGGGATCAACTGCTAATAATAGTCACCTTGACTGGCCTTTATGAACAGATGAACTGTATTAAATGATGTCATTCACAAGGTAGGGGATAACAATTATAGAAAGGGAGACAACTAGTGTATGTATTACGGATTAAGTATAATTGAGTGATATAGGACATGTATATGCATTACACAATGCACTGAAATGGATTTGTGACTTAACTAATGTGTCATTCTTACTGTGGTAAACATTTTAATTCGGCGTGGACGGCCTTTTTAAGATCAGAATTTATTTTTCAGACCTGACAGTTTTATCATGATTAGGAAACCATGTATTCTTGTACTTTCTGCACACTTCTGCTAGATAATTAATTTGGTTGTTGCTAGTTTATACAGTACATTTCACTTCACCTACATGAAGCCTGATGAATTGTTACACTAATTTTATTTGGCATGGTATTGTAGATTTGTGTAATGCAACAAACTGATGCAGTTGTATTGATTTTTACTTTAGCAGAGAAAATTGGAAAAACATGGTTTAAGAAACGCAATTTACAGGTTGCACCATGGCGACTATAAATATTTACATACTGCAGATAAAAAGGAATAATTTTGTCTAGGATACCTCGGTGGCAGAGTTACTCTAATCTTTTGGTTGACTCAGTTACATGAAGTCTGTGGTGACTTAGCTTTAAAAGTCTGCAGTGGCTCACTTAGTTGATACCAACTATGGCTCAGGTATAACCTGTGGTGGCTTAGTTCAGTTACTTGTAGCCTTCAGTGACTCAGATAATGAAAACCAACTGTGGCTCAGTTAATACAAATCTTTAGTGGCTTAGTTCAGTTACTTGAAGCCTGCAGTGGCTCATTAAGTTATAAACCTGTGGTGGCTTAGTTCAGTTAGTTAGAGCCAGCAGTGGCTCAGTTAATGAATGCCAACAGTGGTTCAGTTAATTAATCCTGTGGTGGCTTAGTTCATTTAGTTGGAGTCTGCAGTGACTAAGTAAGTTATTACCAGTGAGAGTTCAATAAGAGTACCATTGTCTGTGGTGGTGTAATTAGAGCCTGTGGTGGTGTAGTTAGAGCCTGTGATGGTGTAGTTAGAGCCTGTGGTGGTATAGTTAGAGTCTGTGGTGGTGTAGTTAGAGTCTGTGAGTAGTTAGAGCCTATGATGGTGTAGTTAGAGCCTATGGTGGTGTAGTTAGAGTCTGTGATGGTGTAGTTAGAGCCTGTGATGGTGTAGTTAGCCTAGATGGTGTAGAGTCTGTGGTGGTAGTTAGAGTTAGTTAGTCTGTTGTGGTGTAGTTAGAGTCTGTGATGGTGTAGTTAGAGCCTGTGGTGGTATAGTTAGAGCCTGTGATGGTGTAGTTAGAGCCTGTGGTGGTGTAGTTAGAGCCTGTGGTGGTATAGTTAGAGCCTGTGATGGTGTAGTTAGAGTGGTTAGTTAGAGCCTGTGTGATGGTGTAGTTAGAGCCTGTGGTGGTATAGTCTAGAGTCTGTGTCTGTGGTGTAGTTAGAGTCTGTGTGGTGTAGTTAGAGCCTGTGGTGGTATAGTGTGATGGTGTAGTTAGAGCCTGTGGTGTTAGTTAGAGTGTATGGTGTAGTTAGAGTCCTGTGATAGTTAGAGTGATGGTGTAGTTAGAGCCTATGGTGGTGTAGTTAGAGTCTGTGATGGTGTAGTTAGAGCCTGTGATGGTGTAGTTAGAGCCTGTGATGGTGTAGTTAGAGTCTGTGGTGGTATAGTTAGAGCCTGTGGTGGTGTAGTTAGAGCCTGTTGTGGTGTAGTTAGAGTCTGTGATGGTGTAGTAGGTGTAAGTTAGAGTCTGATGGTGGTTGGTGTAATTAGAGCCTGTGATGGTGTAGAAGCCTGTGGTAGTAGTTAGAGCCTGTGATGGTGTAGTTAGAAGTAGTTAGAGCCTGTGGTGGTGTAGTTAGAGCCTGTGGTGTGTATGAGTCTGTGGTGGTGTAATTAGAGTCTGTGGTGGTGTAATTAGAGCCTGTGATGGTGAAGTTAGAGTCTGTGATGGTGTAATAAGAGCCTGTGGTGGTGTAGTTAGAGCCTGTGATGGAGTTAGAGCCTGTGATGGTGTAGTTAGAGCCTGTGGTGGTGTAATTAGAGTCTGTGGTTGTGTAGTTAGAGTCTCTGGTGGTGTAGTTAGAGCCGGTGTAGTTAGAGCCTGTGGTGGTGTAGTTAGAGCCTGTGGTGGAGTGGTTAGAGCCTGTGGTGGTGTAGTTAGAGCCTGTGGTGGTGTAGTTAGAGTCTGTGGTGGAGTAGTTAGAGTCTGTGGTGGTGTAGTTAGAGTCTGTGGTGGAGTAGTCTGTGGTGGTGTAGTTAGAGCCTGTGGTCTGTGGTGGTGTAGTTAGAGCCTGTGGTGGTGTAGTTAGAGTCTGTGGTGGAGTAGTTAGAGTCTGTGGTGGAGTAGTTAGAGTCTGTGGTGGTGTAGTTAGAGCCTGTGGTGGTGTAGTTAGAGCCTGTGGTGGTGTAGTTAGAGTCTGTGGTGGAGTAGTTAGAGTCTGTGGTGGTGTAGTTAGAGCCTGTGATGGTGTAGAGCCTGTGGTGGTGTAGTTAGAGCCTGTGGTGGTGTAGTTAGAGTCTGTGGTAGTAGTTAGAGCCTGTGGTGGTGTAGTTAGAGCCTGTGGTGGAGTAGTTACAGCCTGTGGTGGTGTAGTTAGAGCCTGTGGTGGTGTAGTTAGAGCCTGTGGTGGTGTAGTTAGAGCCTGTGGTGGAGTAGTTAGAGCCTGTGGTGGTGTAGTTAGAGCCTGTGGTGGTGTAGTTAGAGCCTGTGGTGGTGTAGTTAGAGCCTGTGGTGGTGTAGTTAGAGTCTGTGGTGGTGTAGTTAGAGCCTGTGGTGGTGTAGTTAGAGCCTGTGATGGTGTAGTTAGAGCCTGTGATGGTGTAGTTAGAGTCTGTGGTGTAGTTAGAGTGTAGTTAGAGCCTGTGGTGGTGTAGTTACAGCCTGTGGTGGAGTAGTTACAGCCTGTGGTGGTGTAGTTAGAGCCTGTGGTGGTGTAGTTAGAGCCTGTGGTGGAATAGTTACAGCCTGTGGTGGAGTAGTTACAGCCTGTGGTGGTGTAGTTAGAGTCTGTGGTGGTGTAGTTAGAGCCTGTGGTGGTGTAGTTAGAGTCTGTGGTGGTGTAGTTAGAGCCTGTGGTGGTGTAGTTAGAGCCAACAGTGGCTTAGTTAGAGCCAACAGTGGCTTAGTCAGGTAGAGCCAACAGTGACTTTATTAAAGCTAACAGTGGCTTAATTAGAGTCTATGATGGCATGGGTAGTTAGAGCCTTTGGTGGCTTAGTTAGGGCCTGTGGTGGCATAGTTAGAGTCTGTGGTAAATTAGTTAAAGCTAACAGTGGCTTAGTTAGTTAGAGCCAACATTCGTTATTTCTCCATGGAAGAAGTGAAATTATTCTGGGCATAACAAACTTATTTTGGTTATCTTAACCCTTTCGTCCCTAAGTATATAGATGGTATGATCTGTTCTATTGTTAAGACTAGTCCATTATGGTCTGTAGGGTTGAAAGGGTTAATTCATACTCAGTGTGTAATATCTACATGTTACTGAAGTTATTCTGGGCATAGCAGACTTTTTTGTCATCTCCAAACTAAGAAGCGTATTTCTTGTTCTGTAAAAGAACAAAAAATCTACAGTCAAATTTGTCAGTCCGTTGCCATTGTCATTCAGGTATTGACAGTAAATTTCCTTTCGGGACTTGACATGAGTCAAATGTCAGTTTATTTGTGGAAAACAGCGCTTCCTGTTATCAATCATTGCTAAAATAAGAATTTCAAAAACTGCAGATTTATGTGTGTGCATATGATTCTGTGTCATTTACTTTTGTTTTGTAATTAATAATTATTGATTAAGAGAGAAAGGGAGAGAGAAAAAAACAGCAGATTATGTGTTAGAATGTAATGATTATGATGACTTAGTAAGACTATGGCTATGAATATTACATGTTACATGTTGTTTTTTTATACAAGAAGTATTTATTTCCCTTTAATGACTCTCTGTCATGTGTCGGCATAGTATTATTTATATCCAGCGGTCAAATCTGCAAATGCTGATCAAACGTACATGTACATTGTAGGTGTGTATGATAGAGATTATATTTTGGTTCGTATAAATTGTTGGCTTTGTGGTTTAAATATGGAAAGGTCAAGGACATCTGTCAGTTACAGTGACATGCCAAAATTGATGTAGCTTTTTCTGTATAAATAAATTTTGACAAAACTCACAATATTTTAAGTTTCATCATGTATTTACTCAAACCTGTAATATTCAAAATATTTGTTTTCAAAATTCAGTAGTTGTGATGAATGAAATATCAAAATAATTCCTTATTTATATATACAGTGGAACCTGTCTTGAGAGACCACTCTCATCAAAGACCACTTGTCTTTTGAGACCACGCTCTGAAAACAACTTATAGTTAAATAATCCTAATAATAATAGGTTTTACCTAAACCTCTTTTGACTTTTGAGAGACCACCTTTCTTGAGAGACCACCACCGTCCTTTAAAGACCACCACCTATCTTGAGAGACCATCTTTCTTGAGAGACCACCACCTTTCTTAAGAGACCACCACCTTTCTTTAGAGACCACCACCTGTCTTGAGAGACCACCACCTTTCTTAAGAGACCACCACCTGTCTTGAGAGACCACCACCTTTCTTTAGAGACCACCACCTTTCTTGAGAGACCACCACCTTTCTTGAGAGACCACCACCTTTCTTGAGAGACCACATTTCTTGAGAGACCACACTTCAGTGGCAGTTGAGGTGGTCTTTCAAGACAGTTTTAACTGTATTAAAAAAGAGACATTGAAGCTTTGTATCCTGTTTGTTTATTTGTTTGTTTATTGTTGTTTAACGTCCCACTCAAGAATCTTTCACTCATATGGAGATGTCACCAAATGCCGATGCAGAGCTTCAAATTTTGGCCTATGCTCGCACTTACAACCATTGAGCAGTGAGGTTAACATGCCGACACCTACTGTGTCACAGGACCTCGGTTTTTACTGTCTCATCCGAAAGACAGGAAATCAACCTAAAGCTGGCTGGACTCGAACTCAGGACCTCATGATCAAGAGTTGAGCGTGCTACCAACTGAGCCAAGCCGGCTCCTTTGTATCCTACAAAACTCCTCAGTACTATAGGACATAGCTTTGGAAATCGATTACAAAACAAATACAGAAATATGAAAACATAAATGGTTAATAAGGAAAATTGCATTGAAGTTGATTAGGAAATGATTTTGTAAATAGTTTTTTGAAAAAATGTGGTTTGATTTAAATAGTTGATCTGTCTTGAGAGATCGCTGGCATGGGAGACCACCTGTCTTAAGAAACCACTGTCATGAGGGACCACCTGTCTTCAGAGACCACATTATGGTGGCAGATAAGGTGATCTCTCAAGACGGGTTCCACGGTATGTAGAGTAAAAATTAAAAGTTGCATAATTTTGGCTCATCCCTGTACCTCAATGCTTTTATTTAAATGATACATAACAAATACAAACTTGAATGATGAAATCGTATATGGCTTGGCCGCTTAATCAGTCAGCGTGAAGATCACTTCGGGGATCAAAGAAAATATGAAAAGTTCACAGTTTATAGTCGCAAATCTGCAGGTAAAACACGATATGCATATTTTGAGGAAGAAATATCTAGACAGTGAAATAAGACATTATATTAAATGCTAAAGGTATTTAAGTTAAGGTATGCACTGAAAGACAGTAAAACCTGCTTTAGCTACCACCTGTGTATAAAGACCACTCGGTCACAAAGACCATCTCCCTATAAAGACTGGTTTTCTTGTGTACCTAAGGAGGTCATTATATACAAGTTTCACTGTAAAAGTAAAATTTCTAGAAGATGAGACTTCTTAGCTGCACTGGTCTGCAGTCGGTTTATCATAGGTAACTGTATCCATATGATATTCACGACTGATATTTACAAACATTTATACAACCTAGGTACACAGACATGAAGTCAGTAGGAAGGCGTGGTGTGTTTTATATTTCCCTCGGCAAATAAATATGGGTTAATGTTTATACTCATTCGAATTTGAATTTTATCAACATTCCAAATTTGTCATGCATTTACTGTAAGATTGCACCTGCAATTACAAAACGTAGACGGAAATGGAAACCATGAATTAAGTTACTATTACTGTTACCTGCACAGGTGATTGAGGGACATGAAAAGAGTGTCATATTGTTTGTAAATTTTGTTGTACATGTCCATTAATTACATCATACTAAAAGAAAAAAATTCTCATTTGCATATGTAGATTGAATGAAACATCTGTATGTTATTCTGACTCTAAATATTTTGTTTGAGTGATATTGTGCATTTATATATACAGTCAAACCTGTATCACAGGACACCTCCATATACAGGGCACCTGCCTATAAAGGCCATTTAAATAATCAATAAACCTCTTTATAAAGGCCAGCTGGCTATGATAGGCAAGCTGGCTATGATAGTTACTTTTGCCTGTACCCTTGTGTGGGCTTGATAAACAAGTTTGACTGTATATTGTTAGTCAGAACATTTTCTTTGGAACTTAGGTGTTGTGTAAGGTTTACTCATCAACCCCTGAAAAACAATGGACTCCTCTATAAATCAATGACTTGGACCAGTTCAAATGTGTCTTCAGGGGTGAAACAGTTAACTAACAATGATGCAGGTTTCTGAAATCCCATCAAATTTTTCTCGTAATATGTTGGTGTGAGGTGAGCTCTCACTCAGTATATTGTGGTTACTGGTTTTTATTTGATTTTTGTTTTATGCCATACTCAACAATTTTTCAGTCATATGATGGCGTCCAGTTTTTATTGGTGGAGGAGAAACCCCGGTTACCCGGGTAAAGACCACCGACCTTCCGCAAGAAAACTGGCAAACTTTCCCACTTTCCCACTTAATTCGTGGTTACTGGTACATCCTTTACTGATCCATCTTAGGTACCTAAGTATCATTGTTAATACAAATTTTTGGTGTTCATACAGTAACATGCAATAGGTCAATTATGAAAACGATGAGCAAAAGCATGTACTTGTACATGTAAGAATTTTTGAAAGAAAAGAAATTTAAGCTGGGACCAAAGTCAAACTTTGAACTGACTGTATCATCACGGCACGGCAGCTGATCATAGAATAGTGTGATACTTAAAATAATGTATATACGACACTCATTGTCTTCTGTACCTCGTAAAAACTTCAGATGTATCAAATCATATTTGATATACAACTGCATGACCACTTGACAGATTAAACGGCTTAGAGTAGTCGTTCATCAAACTGCCGTGGTACCTGTCTCTGGTCTAACACCATGTATTAAGTCTCATCGTTTTAATGCTCGATTTATTTATTTGTGTAAAAAAAATTATTAAGTCAGTAGTTTCACACAGCGTCGGGGGAAAAAAAGTGTTTGTGGGAACATTTTTTCCATTGGGCTCTCACTCTGCAAGACAAGTGCTCCTGGTTCATTTAGTAAATAATATTGTACTTTTTTCTTTAACAAGCATTTAGTATTGTAAAAGTCATTCTAGTATGGCAGAGCTTATTAAAGTGTTCTCACATTGGTCTGGTGGTGTTGTGGTTGGGCATTAAAGAGTTCTCATTGTATTGAAGTCTGGTGTTGCTGGCAGAGCTTATTAAAGTGTTCTCATTGTATTGACTTTAGTCTGTTGTTGTGGTTGGCAGAGCTTATTAAAGTGTTCTCATTGCATAGACTTTAAGCTAGTGCATTGAGCTTTTAGTTTTCATTTAGACTTTAGTCTGTGGTTGGCAGAGCTTATTAAAGTGTTCTGATTGCATTGACTTTAGTCTGGTGTTTGGGTTTGCAGAGCTTATTAAAGTGTTTCATTGTAATTGTCATTGTGGTTTTTATAAAAGTGTTCTCATTGTATTGACTTTAGTCTGATGTTGTGGTTGGCAGAGCTTATTAAAGTGTTCTCATTGTATTGACTTTAGCATGTGGTTGAGCTTTAAAGTGTTCTCATTGTATTGACTTTAGTCTGTTGTTGTGGTTGGCAGAGCTTATTAAAGTGTTCTCATTGCATTGACTTTAGTCTGGTGTTGTGGTTAGCAGAGCTTATTAAAGTGTTCTCATTGCATAGACTTTAGTCTAGTGCTGTAGTTGGCAGAGCTTATTAAAGTTGTGACTTTCTAGTGTTGTGGTATTGCAGACTTTAAAGTCATTGCATTGACTTTGTCTGTGTTGGTTGGCAGAGCTTATTAAAGTGTTCTCATTGCATTGACTTTAGTCTGGTGTTGTGTTGTGGTTGGCAGAGCTGTGCTTATAAAAGTGTTCTCATTGTATTGACTTTAGTCTAGTGTTGTGGTTGGCAGAGCTTATTAAAGTGTTCTCATTGTATTGACTTTAGTCTAGTGTTGTGGTTGGCAGAGCTTATAAAAGTGTTCTCATTGTATTGATCTGGTGTTGCATTGAGCTTATTAAAGTGTTCTCATTGTATTGATTTCAGTCTGGTCTGGTGTTGCAGTTGGCAGAGCTTATGAAAGTGTTCTCATTGTATTGACTTTAGTCTGGTGTTGTGGTTGGCAGAGCTTATTAAAGTGTTCTCATTGCATTGACTTTAGTCTGGTGTTGTGGTTGGCAGAGCTTATTAAAGTGTTCTCATTGTATTGACTTTAGTCTAGTGTTGTTGTTGAGCTTATTAAAGTGTTCTCATTGCATTGACTTTAGTCTGGTGTTGCGGTTGGCAGAGCTTATTAAAGTGTTCTCATTGTATTGACTTTAGTCTGATGTTGTGGTTGGCAGAGCTTATTAAAGTGTTGGCAGAGCTTATTAAAGTGTTCTCATTGTATTGACTTTAGTCTTTGTATGGCAGAGCTTATTAAAGTTCTCATTGTATTGACTTTAGTCTGGTGTTGGGGTTGGCAGAGCTTATTAAAGTGTTCTCATTGTATTGACTTTAGTCTGGTGTTGTGGTTTGCAGAACTTATAAAAGTGTTCTCATTGTATTGACTTTAGTCTGGTGTTGTGGTTGGCAGAGCTTATTAAAGTGTTCTCATTGTATTGACTTTAGTCTTGTGTTGTGGTTGCAGTTGGCAGAGCTTATTAAAGTGTTCTCATTGTATTGACTTTAGTCTGGTGTTGTGGTTGGCAGAGCTTATTAAAGTGTTCTCATTGTATTGACTTTAGTCTGGTGTTGTGGTTGGCAGAGCTTATTAAAGTGTTGGCAGAGCTTATTAAAGTGTTCTATTGTTTCTTTATTGTGGTTGGCAAAGCTTTTAAAGTCTCATTGTATTGACTTTAGTCTTGTGTTGTGGTTGGTAGAGCTTATTAAAGTGTTTTCATTGTATTCGACTTTAGTCTGGTGTTTGAGCTTATTAAAATTAGTCATTGTATTGACTTTAGTTAGTGTTGTTGGCAGAGCTTATTAAAGTGTTCTCATTGCATTGAGTTTATCTGTATTGAGCTTGTTAAATAGTCTAGTGACTTTAGTCCAGTGTTGTGGTTTGCAGAGCTTATTAAAGTGTTCTCATTGCATTGACTTTAGTCTGGTGTTGTGGTTAGTCTAGCTTGTTGTGGTTTCGTTGTAATTGACTTTACTTTTTGTGGGAGATCATTGAAAGTGTTCTGATATTGAAATATTGAGCTTATTAAAGTGTTCTCATATTTATTGACTTTAATCTAGTGTTGTGATTTCTAATACTTTACCTTTTACATCAAGTGTTGATGAAATATTGATATTTATGTCGGGCACCTTTACACCAGTATCTGAACCTATTTGTTGGAACCTGTAAAACCACCTGTCTTTTAAGAACCACATTCTGAAAACCACCTGGTTTAAATAATCCTTTTAAATAAACCTGTTTTGAGAGACCACCTGTCTTGAGCGACCTCATATCAGAGACAGATAGAGTTATCTCTCAAGACAGGTTCCATTAACTATGAGTAGGTCTGCTGTGAGGTAAGTTCAAAACTAATATATGACTTGGTAAATGCACTTTCATTTTACAGTGATCCAGAAGGATCGAGACTAAAATAAAATGGTTTAATCTGACTCGCCCTGTGACCCATGTAAAAAGTCAAAATTTTGTTATGCAGTTTTGCTGGCTTATTTGCTAATTTTTTGGAAGTACTCTTAGGTCAAAATCTTTTGTCAATGTGATTTGCGTTTTTAACGATGCATTTTGAGAAAAAATTGGGATAGAAATAAATACCATCTTTGATCTTCTGAGATTTACATAAAATCATAACAATTGACAAAAACTCTGTAAGCATATCTTACATGTAGAGAGGTATACCTGTGCCATTACATGTAGCAATATACCTGTGCTGTCAGGTAGATATGATTATGTTACCTTTGAATGGTAATCCATTTCATGTTGATTTGTATACCCAGGTGAATACCAGGATACCTGGGTCGTATCCCATGTTCACCACAAGCCTTTCCAGAGACACAAATGTGTCTTAATAACCAACATTAGAGTTGGCCTAGAATTCCACATATACAAAACCTACAAACGGGGAGATTTAACCTTGGAAATCTACAGGTGTACACATTTATCAAAATGAGAATCAGAAGAAATCTGTTTCATTTTATTTGTTCAGTATTTATTTTTTCATAAGATGGATATCTTTATATAAAAGAATGTCATAGCTTGGTTTTATTTCAGAGATGAGCAGTCAGATTGTGGTCGTTAATTTCCATTTAGTGAACAAACAATCTCGAAATTCTGTAATATCAAAAGTCACACACTGTAATCTTTGTTGTCAATTTCTGCAGAATCAATAAGCTAGAGCTGTCATTGATAGACTTGATATCAATGTATCGATATAAAAATTGAATCGATACAATAATCAATACATTTCTTGAGTATCGATACATTTCATACTGCATTTCACAGGATATTTTTTTTTATACATTTTCCAAAATTTTCCATTCATTTTACTTCATGTTCTTGAACTATGTTACATTTCATTCTAATTGTTTAATTTGTTCAAATAAACAATGTTTTCCTTGTAATGATTGATTTTTTTCTTCTTCAAATAGTCTAATACACAATAACACACCTAAGTATTATAAAGAATCTATTTATTCTGAATGTACCAAATAAATCGATTTATCGATATATCGATACTTTTTACTTATCGATATCTCGATATAGAATTTCTCATCAATGACAGCCCTACAATAAGCGTCTATTTGTTATAGTGGTGTTATGAAAAACCCAAATATTGCTTTAGGTGAATATCTAAAGCCCTTGTAAAATGTCAATAGTATGCAAAAGTTTGTTAAATACTATTATATCTTCATTGATGGACATTTGTTAGGTCAGAAACTTGTATATAGCGACCTCCCTTGGGACACAAGAAAACCAGTCTTTATAGGGAGATGGTCTTTATATAGAGGTTTATATTTTTTGTACACAAATGGTATTATTTGGGACAGCAAAAAATGGTCATAGTGACCAGGTGGTCTTTATACACAGGTGGTCGCTAAAGCAGGTTTTACTGTATATGATATAGAGACCATAATTTGTGATACAGAAAGTCAATAATAAGTGTTATAGAAAGTCCATAATATGTGATATAGTCCATAATGTGATATAGTCTGTATTGTGTGATATAGAGACCATAATGTGTTATATAGTCCATAATATGGGATAAAGAGTCTTCAATGTGTGATATAGAGTCCATAATATGGGATACAGAAAGTCCATAACATGTGAATTGATATAGAGTCCATATTGTGTGATATTGAACATCCATAATGTGTGATAGAATCCATAATGTGTGATATAGTCTGTAATGTGTGATAAGAGTCCATAGTGTGAGATACAGAAAGTCCATAACATGTGATATAGAAACCATAATGTGTGATATTAAAAGTGCATAATATGTTATATAGTCCATAGTGTTTGAAATTGAAAGTCAATAATGAGTGATGTAGTCCATAATGTGTGATGTAGAGCCCATAATTTGGGATATTGTACAGAAAGTCAGTAATGAGTATTATAGAGAGTCCATAATGTGGGATACATAAATCCATTACATGTGATATAGAGTCCATAATGTGTGATATAGAGTCCATAATGTGGGATACAGAGTCCATAATTTTGGATACTGTATAGAAAGTCAATAATAAGTATTATAGAGAGTCCATAATGTGTGATACAGAGTCCATAATTTGGGATACTGTACAGAAAGTCAGTAATAAGTATATAGAGAGTCCATAATATGGGATACAAAAATCCATTACATGTGATACAGGGTCCATAATGTGTGTTAAAGAAAGTCCATAATATGTGATATAGAGTTTCCATAGTATGAATTGAATTACCGTATTTGATGTAGGTAGTGAAGGTAGTGCATTAAAACTCATAATGTGAATTTGATACAAATTGCTTGGAAAATGTTGTTAACTCATCAACCCCTGAAAAACAATGGACTCTTCTGTAAATCAATTACTTTGTTCAGTCCAAATGTGTCTTTAGGGGTGAATAAGTTAATTGATGTGACAGTTTTGACTGTCAAAATTAATATGAGTGGGTGGCAGCTAGTTTTACCTCCAAGCTCAATTGTACATTGTAATTGACCCAAGAATAAATACTGGCCTTCAGATGCAAGTAAACTAACAAATAATAAAATAAAAAACCCATCAGTTTTTGTTCCAGTGGGCATATTTATATTAACGAATGATGTTTATCCAGAGAACCGCCATTCTTACAATACATGTAATATTTTCAGATTGTATAAGTTTACCTTATGTAGTGTTTTGACACATCATAAATTCAGTTAACTACATTATGCACTTTAAACATTGTCATTTATCAAGATTTCAGACAGTTATGCAAGAAAATGCAATTGAACTTTTAAGATTTAAAATCGTTCGATCATAGACAACGACCGGGGACATTATGACTGGTCGACATAAGTAAACTAGCTAACTTCCATGTTTTATCAACTAAGGTCCCTTTACTGCTTAAACCCATACAGACTTACAGGTTCAACTTTGCCTCCTCCGCCAAGTAACTTATAGTGTCACATCTGCTCCTTTATCAAGTGTCTTATTGTGTCAAAGTTGTTCCTTCAACAAGCATCTCATAGTGTCACACCTGTTCCTCCATCAAGCATCTCATAGGGTCACAGCTCATAGGTCACAGCTGTTCACAGCATCTCATAGTGTTCCTCCATTAACATCTCAACCTGTTCCTCCATCAAGCATCTCATAGTGTCACAGCTGTTCCTCCATCAAGCATCTCATAGTGTCACAGCTGTTCCTCCATCAACATCTCATAGTGTCACAGCTGTTCCTCCATCAAGCATCTCATAGTGTCACAGCTGTTCCTCCATCAAGCATCTCAGTGTCACAGCTGTTCCTCCATCAACATCTCATGGTGTCACAGTCCTCCATCATCAACACAGCTGTTCCTCATAGCATCTCATAGTGTGTTCAACAGTCACAGTGTTCCTCCATCAACATCTCATAGTGTCACAGCTGTTCCTCCATCATCTCATAGTGTCACAGCATTCCCCCATAGTCTCAGTCACAGCTGTTCCTCCATCAACATCTCATAGTGTCACAGCTGTTCCTCCATCACACATCTCAGTGTCACAGCTGTTCCTCCATCAAGCATCTCATGGTGTCACAGCTGTTCCTCCATCAACATCTCATAGTGTCACAGCTGTTCCTCCATCAACATCTCATAGTGTCACAGCTGTTCCTCCATCAAGCATCTCATAGTTCCTCCATTAACATCTCATAGTGTCACAGCTGTTCCTCCATCAAGCATCTCATAGTGTCACAGCTGTTCCTCCATCAAGCATCTCATAGTGTCACAGCTGTTCCTCCATCAACATCTCATAGTGTCACAGCTGTTCCTCCATCAAGCATCTCATAGTGTCACAGCTGTTCCTCCATCAACATCTCATAGTGTCACAGCTGTTCCTCCATCAACAGCTGTTCCTCCATCAAGCATCTCATAGTGTCTCATAGTGTCACAGCTGTTCCTCCATCAAGTGTCACAGCTGTTCCTCCATCAAGCATCTCATAGTGTCACAGCTGTTCCCCCATCAAGCTGTTCCCCCATCAAGCATCTCAGTGTCACAGCTGTTCCTCCATCAACATCTCATAGTGTCACAGCTGTTCCTTCATCATATTGTCACAGCTGTTCTTTCATCAAGAATCTCATAGTGTCACACCTGTTCCATTAAACATCTCATAATGTCATAGCTGTTTCTACATTAAGCATCTGTCAATATGAGCTGTTATTACATCAAGCATCTAAGTGTCACAGCTGTTTCTTCATCAAGCATCTCAGTGTTAAAGCTGTTCTTTCATCAAGCATCTCATAGATTTAAAGCTGATGTCTTCAAGTATCTCATAATGATAAAGCTGATCCTTTATTGTTTGTTTGTTTATTGTTGTTTAACACAGTTTCTTCATCAAGCATCTCATAATGTTAAAGTTGTTTCTTCATCAAGTATCTCAGTGTCACAGCTATTCTATAACTTGTCATCTCACAATGAAAGAGTGAAAACCAAGCATTTCATAATCAGAGCATGATGTTATATTTATAGAACTTTTTATATCTTATAATACTGAGTACATGGTGATGAGGAAGCTACTGTCTTGTTTAGTTTTAGTTTTGGTAAGAGTTAAACGTTCAGTCATAGATTTGCAAGCAAGCATTCAACTGAATATAAAATGTCAAGACATAAAGTTTTTGTTTTCCATACTGTGATTGTATCCTTCATGATCGATGTATAAAGTGCAATTTTTATTATCTTATAAAATGCTCAGAAATTGTTATGATCAATAAAGTTGCTTAAAGTACATTTTGAGTCAGTAGGAATGAAAAGAATATTTATGAGGTAGGTGTAAAACTAAAAAGCAGGAAAAAGAAATGATCGTGGAAAATGTCTTCGTTTTACTCGGAATTTTAAATATTTCAGTGTCAAAAAGTTATATAGGGGGGTTGGGAAATGATATAGAAATCATTTGTGACCTGGAAAATAATCCATCAATAGTCTGGAATTTATACAGGCTGATCTACATGTAGATGTGACTCGGAAATATGATATTGAAGTTCCAAATTCGGTACAAAATGTATCGGAATATATGTTTTTTATTTTGTATGTAAATTGTTTAAAATGTGTCTTTTCATAACTGCCATTTATATCTTTTGCCATTGTTGTAGATGTGTAAGAGGGCTGTGTTAAGGATTGGTTTATGATTTATTAGAGGGAACACACATGAAACAGTTGGAATAACATTTCCATATTAAATTTCTAGATATACTGCAAAGTTTTTTATATTTGTGTCTACAGCATAGGCCTGTGTATATAGCGTCTATTTAAATATTAGATAGCAGCTTATTTTTCAATTTTCCTCAGTTTATAGAACTATCTAGCACATATATCTTACCATATATCTAACATATCAATTTCTAAACTACCTGCCTTGAAACGCCAGGTACAAAATAAGTCATGCAACCACTTGCAATGGCCAAGTGGTGCCACATTTGCCATTCAAGTAGAAGAGTCAGATTTTGTATGTGGGGCAGATCTGTCAGATATTTTTAGCATAAGTAGAGACTGTTTCTCTACATAGCACTCTGCATGAGAGGTTAAAGGTCACTGGTATTTGTGGGAATTCATTAAAACCTTGACTTACAATGACTTACTGTATTATTAAATGGAATGCATGTGATGTTAACAATGTTCACACCGCTTGCGGTGGTCTAGTGGTAGAGTGTTCGACTCACAAGTGAAAGGTTAGGGGTACCATTCGCGGACCAGGCCATACCAAAACTTTTATAAGTTGTTAGTGGCTGTTCCTAAATCGCCAAGCGCTCGGCATATGGAGTGAAAGTCACGGGCTTGTTGGATCACTGTATTGGCAGGGATGTCATTAGAAGGCGGTAACGGGAGAATTGAACCCCCTACTCTCAATTAATAGCCGTCTACTTTTGAAAAAATTATACAGACTTCTATACAAAAAGACAAAAATTCTCCTGCTACTTTGACAGTTTCACCTGTAACTTAAAAAGTTAATGACATCCTCGGTTGGCATCAGTTCATAGCATAGGTAAAAATTTGTAGTACTTCACCTAAAGCTGATGACATCTCAATATAAGTGAAAAATTCTTTGTGGGATGTAAAACAGCTCAACAAACCAAACTAAAAACAAGAACAGTGTTCTACTTTATACAGTGTATAGTGTATTGGTCTAAATGTGATGTTTGACTGCATAGTGTATATATACATAACTCTGGTTGCATGCAAACAAACGACAGAACTGTTACACCTTGATAAAACAGTACATTTAAACACAGGTGAAGTATTTGCCCTCAGGGAGGTCTGTTAGGTTTTTTTGCATTCCTTATAAGGAAATAGAATTGTCATACAGTTATTCTCTAAGATAGTGTAAAAAAAAATTTCTGGTTTGCATGTTTTCTTCCACATATTTTTTGTACCTTGTTTGTTCAGAATTTTTGTGTTGTTTACTCCCCTGTACTTTGTCTCACATGATTTTATACTATGAAATGAAATGAAAAATTGGTGTATGTATTTGCGTGTAATTTGGTGTGTTTATGATTGTGTGTGTATGTGTGTGTGTGTGTGTTTGTGATTGTGTGTGTGTGTGTGATTGTGTGTGTGTGTGTGTGATCATGTGTGATTGTGTATGTGTGTGTTTGTGATTGTGTGTGTGTGTGTTTGTGATTGTGTGTGTGTGTTTGTGATTGTATATGTGTGTGTTTGTGATTGTGTGTGTGTGTGTGTGTTTGTGATTGTGTATGTGTGTGTGATCATGTGTGATTGTGTATGAGTGTTTTGTTTTAGTGTGTGTGATTGTGTATGTATGTTTGATTGTGTGTGTGTGTATGTGTTTGTGTTTAGTGCTTTCTATGTGGTGTTCACAAGACAGTGTGTCTGTGATTGTGATCTCACAAGGCAGATGGTATCCTATGATTGTGGTGTCATAAGACATGTGTTTGTGATGACAGTGTCTCATGTGTGTGATCTATGTGTGATCTCACATGACAGGTGGTATTTGTTTGGTCTCATGAGTGGTGGTCTTGTATGACAGTGGTCTCACAAGTTTGGTCTTCTATGACAGTGGTCTCACAAGACAGGTGGTCTTCTATGACAGTGGTCTCACAAGACAGGTGGTCTTCTATGACAGTGAGACCACTGTCATTGAAGATCACTGTCATAGAAGATCAACTGTCTTGTGAGACCACTGTCATAGAAGACCACCTGTCTTGTTTACTGGTTTATCATTTTAAGTAGTAAGATGTCTGGATACTTTTGGCCGTGTAAATTATACCCACAAATCTTTGAGATGGGAGACTCATAATTGGTTGGTCAATATCTACAATATCTTTGTGCTAATTGGTCAGTGTGTGAAGTACATGCATTCTCTTTTTCTTGTCCTCTATTTCGAATTTAGACAGATGTAATCTGTGACTTGTCAAAACAGTTAGGAAGTTGAGTATATTGTTAAGTGTTCAATTATCAGATTTTTACGTTTCTTGACATTTTCAATCTCGGCTCACTATCTACTTAGCACCAAACATCAGTATAATTTGCCATTGGCAGACAATATCTTAGAAGTATTCCGACAGTGATAGAATATACACAAATGTATAAAAACATTTGGCTTGGCAGACACAATATTTCAGTGGGTGTGAAAAATACTCGTAGAAATGATTAAATTTGGAAAATTTGTGGAAATTGTTGTTTTTGTGTTCTGTATTTAATTTTCCAGATATTAATTGAATGAAAATTTGATGAATATGGACAGCAATAAAGAAAAAATGGTAAAAAGGGGGAGAAATATTGATACAGTAGAACTTCGATGAGTCGAAGTTCAAGGCACCATCTAAAAAAGTTCGAAACATCGGGACTTCGACTCATGAATGGTAATAGAGAAATCTAAAATTTACTCAGTGCACTATCGCCATAACACATGCCACACAAAAAATCTTTTGTACGTGACTGTGTAACTGTGGTGCTGGGATCATGAAGAATAATCACTAAAATCATTCTCGGCTTATTTAATGTAGATACAGTGTGTTTATTTTGTACTCAGAGAATAAATCCAGAACTTGCATGTAAAAATCGTGTCCAAGCGTTATACAGAAACACAACGTTGACTCAGAGTTAAGAAAAAAAAAACAGAAGCTAAAGTATTTTGTCACCAATTTAATTCAACACAAAACGAAATTCAATAGATGTTTCATGACACTAGTCATTACACATTAAAATAATTTTTTTCACATCAAATTGCCGATACATTTTATGCTGTTTTTTCTTTACAAGTGACACTTTGAGTTTGAGTAGAAAATGTTTACTGTATATTATCGGGTCATTTCATTTTGTTTTTACAAATCGGAAACTTATCATGACCCAAGCTACGAGATGGTAAACAACAACACAACCGCCGGTAATTTGCATATTTGAACACAGTCGCAAACATTCATTAATCAATTAGCGTCTGCATTATTTTTAATTACTTAAATCATGTTGTTATTTTTATACTGTCCTGGGTGTTTAAATAAACACGTGTCGTTCAACGTAGTGGATAGGTGTAAAATCGCCACAGGTAATTTACATTTGTATACAGGTAAACTTCGACTTCGATTTTTGTATGAATTTCGATGTTTTTACAGCGATGGGACTGCCAGTTTTGTTCGACATACCAAGAAATTTGACTCATGAAAGTTTGATTTATAAATTGTTTTTTAGTAAGGATATATAATGAAATAAATCGGGACTTTGTAAAAAGTTCGAAACAACGAGAAATTCGACTCATTGAAGTTCGACTCATCGAAGTTCTACTGTATTTACAAATGTAGCTGACTACTTTATATTATTACCATTAATATTGTAACCCCAAATTTGGTACGTATATTTCATTCCAGGTTGTGTGATAATTTCTGTAATCTCAAAACTGAAAAAAAGGTCTCCGTACCCGATTGGTTAGAGTATCGAGCTTTGAACCATGAAGTCTCTCACTTCTGGTCAGCGCAGGCTATTTAGCTGGTTTGTAAAGTTTGCCAATGTACTTGCGGAAGGCCGGTGGTCTATTCCTGGATACATTGTAATCAGGTCTTCTCGTCCACCAGGAAAAACTGGCTGCCACCAAATAATTAAACCATTGTCGAGTGTGGATTAAAAACATTATTCAAAATTAAATTAAAAAGGCTGATATTTATATCTAAGGACACTCTTAACTTAGTCATCTTGGCAAATCAGGTTACAGTATCAGCTAGTGTTGAGAAATCAAGTAAAAGCTGTTGGTGTTGGATCCCAATAGTTTGAGATCACAGGCTACTCTGAGCCCTTATTATGCCAAAATATTAAAATATTTCATGTCAGGCAGAAGTCTTGTTATTAAGATCATAGGCTACTCTGAGCCCTTATTATGCCAAAATATTTAATATTTCATGTCAGACAGAAATGTTGTTTGATGATGTAATGAAAGTTTGTTATGAACTGTGAAAGTTCACCAGTGTATCATTATATTTACATATAGTGGAGAACTGTCTATAGGGTCCACCCAATCTACATTAAAATGTGGTCATTCAAGACAGGTGTGAGAGAGAGAGAGAGAGAGAGAATGTGATATATATAATCTTCACACACCCACAGAGAGAGAGATAGGAAAAGAGAAAATTTGATATATATGATCTTCACACACTCACATACAGAGAGAGAGGGAGAGATGGGAAGAGAGAAAATGTGATATATATGATCTTCACACACTCTGATACAAAGAGAGAGAGATGGGAAGAGAGAAAATGTGATATATATGATCTCCACACACTCAGATACAGAGAGAGAGAGAGAGAGAGAGATGGGAAGAGAGAAAATGTGATATATATGATCTTCACACACATACTGAGAGAGAGAGAGAGAGATCATTTAATCAAGTGATTTTCACAATGTTGACTCACAAGACGGGTGGTCTTTCAAGACAGTATCTGCGGAATATGTATGTATAAAATGTCATCATTTGTACTCTAACTTCATTAACTTGCACCTGAATCTGTAGTCATGGTTACTGAATGTTTGATTTCACAACAGACAGATAGGAAAATATAGAAAATCTGACATCTAGAAATTTCAGTCAGCCATTCCAGACTTTTGCTCCTCTGTGGCATTTATTAAGAACAAAGGTCCCTGACAAGAAACGTTTCCAAATTAATCCTGTGCAGTTGTTTAAATTACTATTGATTGAAATAGATTTCACTTCGTTTTTGTTTACTGTGACAGGGCAATCATAATACAATAGTGCATTAACTCTTTCAGTACAAAATTATCACTTTTATGAATATTAATGAAGTCATGGATGATGGTGCATAAATTGTTCATTTTCATATCATAAAGATGATAGAGAGAGAGAGAGAGAGAGAGAGAGAGAGGGGGGAAATGTCACTGTTGAATTTGTTTTTATAATCAAATATGTTCAGATTTCAAAACAATGTTGTATGACTGCTTGTGGTGGTCTGGTGGTAGAGGGCGACTCGTAAGAAGAAGGTCCCGGGTTATATTTCCAGATTGGGTCATGTTAAAGTCTTCTAAAAGATTACAGTGACTATTGATTCACCAAGTGCTCCTTGAGACTTATAACGGAAGACCAGCATCACGGCAGGCATGGCACATTAAAGAACTCTCACTGCATTGGTGTCAGTCCTTAGAACAGGCCAAAATTTGTGACACTTCTCCATAAAAGAGAGAAATTCTTCGCAGGATGTAAAACAACAGTCAAACCAAAAATAGCACGTGTGTGTGAATTAAGATTGACCTAATGAGCTTTTTTTTTCATTCGTACTGTGACTAAGTTAAAGATGATATTTTTGTTTAAATTTTAGTCCAAATTTCAGAGTAAAATTTTATCTGAATAAAAAAAATTAGATGTGTATGCAAGATTTTTTGACATATAAATCTAATGGGGGAAAAAAAAAAAAAAAGATGTACACATCATTTGTTAGAAATTTTAATGTATCGTTACTTATGTTAATTTTTATTGTCATGCACTTAAATATTTCACCTTGATTTATTTTTACTTTTCATACAGATCATGTTTCATTCACTCATGTCCTCCGTAATTTTTGCTTTTCATGCTGGAAAATTTTACAGCTTAAAAATGGGAAGTCGGAGAATGGTGTCGATACATAATTGCTGTAGGTTTCAATATCACTTTGTGGAGATTTTAACAAATTTACTATTTATCACAGCAATCACCTTGCCACAAAAATTGCTTTTTATTGTCAACGTCGGGATTTCTATTTAGTCTGATTGAGACCGTGTAGATAATTATTTACTTATTCAATGCCGGCCTATTTAAACTGTTCATTGATAGAAACAGATCATTTCCTTATACGATCTTTCCGATACTTATCTCGAGTACAGTTAAGTGGACGATATTGAAACTTATTCTTTTTGTGGATGAGTAATGTACATCACGTTTTCAATATATCTCACATGGTTTTGTCAATGTTATGTCAATAGCAGTGGGAGATGTCAGTAATGTTGTTGACCACTTGTGGTAATCCAGTGGTAGAGCATACGACTTGCAAGAAGAAGACTCCGGGTTTGATTACTGGTACCGGAGAGTTTTCAAAGGAAGTTGATAGATCTTTTGCCGAGCACTTGGCACGATATGTGAAAGTCACTTCTTTCAGATTAGACTTAAACCGAGGTCCCATGCCACACCTGGTCTGGCACATACTCATTTTCAGTTTACCAAAACAAAGTAAAGGACAATACCCATGCACTGGTATGAACAATTATCGAAATTTGGAAGCCTGTAAATGATTTCAGGTGCGAAAGAGCGCCCGGCCATCCGCTGATGAATCACATTGATTATCCTTCTCAAAAGAGGGTTGATTCAGCAAATTTTTTTCTACCTGGTTTCCAGACACTGATGAGTTCTTTATTATTTACAAATATTTCGCTTGAGAGATTAATAGAACCTGAATTCCAATTGGAATTTAAAGGAAGTTGAAAGACTGTTCGCCAAGCACTTGGCAGGATACGTGAAAGTCATATCTTTCAGATTAGACTGAAAAACCAAGTTCCCATGCCACACCTGCTGTGGCACATAAAAGAACCGTCACAGCATTGGCATAATAAGTTAGTAGCGCAGGTCAAAATATATGGCACTTCATTTAAACATGGTGACATCTCCATATACACGTTAACACGTTAGCAAAAAAATTCTCGGCAGGATGTAAAATTGTGATAAAACAAATTCAGTGGCTGTTTATTTGTCTGTTTACAATAATTGGTGATCATGTTTACAAGAAAAGCTAGCTCTAGTATTAGTAATTAGCATGTGATCTTGAGTTTGCATTTAAGGATAAGTCAGATCCAAAAATTTAAAATAGGTGGCTGAGATCAAACAGTTTCTTTGCTACGTACCTGGTATAAGAGTCGGAACTTAGGAATCTTTTAGACGTAAAACATTAGAAATCTGTTATACTGTATTGTCAAACATTCACTAAAATCTTTTTAAAAATAGCTACATCTTCAACTAAAACTGTGATACCAGTCTGTTATTGGTGGATCCATGAATTTCGAACATGGGAGGTTTCAATAAGGAAAGGGTCTGGTCACATCCTGAGCCCCTTGAAATAGACTCAAAGCAAAGCCCTAGTAAGAGCTTAGGGGTTAGAGACTTGATCGCTGTAGGCCAATACAATGACGTGAACAAAGATATATGGGGAAATTGTAAGGAATTATCAAAGGGTCATTGTAACAAAGTTTTCAAGGTCACAGACATGTAAGTACACAGAAAATATCATTTGCATAATTGACCATTTGCCAGGTAAGCGCCTTTAGATCCCTTGGGCCCCACGTATCATTTATTTTGATTTTATACACCAAACAAGAATGTCTGTAACATTCACATCTCCATTTTTGATCTACCAATGTTCATGTTAGGGTGAATTTATTGCTTTAGACATTGTTTTTCAAAACTCCTTGTTGACTGACTACACTTGGAAAACACACACACACACACACACACACACACACACACACACACACACACACACACACACACACACACACACATATATATATATATACAATATATATATATATATATATATATATATATATATGTATATATATATACATGTATATATATATATATATATATGCAGCACAAACTTTCCATCTGTTATAATATGAACTTATCTACCCCTAAATGCCAATAGATTCTTCAAGGCACAGTCCATTATGTCTTTAACCCATTCACCCCTATAGACACATTTGGACTTGACTAAGTCTTTGATTTACAGAAGAGTTCATTGTTTTTCAGGGGTTGATGCGGTAAGAGATGAATGTGTTAAATTTTGTATGAAACAAATCTTGAAATATTGCAGCCTGAATTCTCATACATCAGTCCACTCAAATGTCATTCCATGGCTAACAAATGATTTTTCATTTTGAAACATTTTGCTGAGCTAGAAGTACAAAAATGTCATTGTTTCTTCATTTGCATGTTACGAATTAATATACCGTACATCTAAAAGTTGCGGAATGATTTATTTTCTGCCCACAGTAATTCAGCATCAGTCTGAGTATCAATTTCTGCTGACTTCAATTTCATCTCTATATGGCTGTTTATCTCGGCTCACATCTGTTTCACATACCTGTTACATTATTTACATATGCAAATTTATGCCTCATACATATTTGTTATTATGGTAATGTGTTGTTTATATTGTTATTGTCACATACTGGAAACATTACATATTCGGTTAATTTGTCAGATAATTCTTTATACGATGCAGATACAGTTTTATACTGAATATTTTTTTACTGAATGTTTCAACTACAGAGGTAAATAAAACGGAAATTCGCCTGTTTGTTTGAATTTGTTTACAATTCTGGATAAAATGAAATCAGTGAAATTTCACAGACTTCAGAACTTGAGAACCCCCCAGATTACTTTTGCCCTTTCATGACAGAAAAAATATATGTAGTCACCTCGTTTTCAGTTCACCCTAAATCACCATAGTCTCACAGATGGCATGCATATGTATATACAGAGTTTAGCTTGAAAATTTCTCTTTCATTTTCAAATCAATTAATTTAAAGTAAAAATGGCGAAAATTAAACAAGAGCGAAAATTACCAGATAAACATGATCACTTCTGACACAGGGCGTACATCGACAGCTTGTATTAAGGTGCTTCGTTTCTGACATTCCATTTAATTGAAAAAGTGCAAATATTTGTATTATATGAAAGATCATTTATATTTCGTCTGATTAGCCTTTTGTATTAATTTCTATTTGAGACCAAGAAAATATATACGATTATAGTTCTTGTAATTCAAGACAATTGTCGTTATTTCCAAATATTTAACTCAAATGATAACATCAGTTAAATCTACATTCATTACCATTTTACCAACTTACAACTCAATTTTGTATTATCTACATCATTAAAGAATGTTTACTTTTACTATGAATTATATATTTCTATGTAAAGCTTGACATTTAAGTGATGCTGAAAATTTATAGCAAAATGAGTAATTAAAATTATAAAGAAAAGTGTGTCTAACATGTACAAATTGTGTTTTCTGGCTATTTGGAAGATTTTAGTTTGACCTTTATGATGTGTTGGTACTTGAAGTTACTTACTTTACATTTGCCTGACAACACCTTGACATCAATATATATATATATTATCAGTTTATGATAGATGTCACTTTTCTGACATTCGGAGCTCTTAAACTTTGAAATTTGTACAGAATTTTGAAAGGAGAAGAAGGTTATTTATTTTACAGTTTGCCATGTTCTTGAAGAGGGTAAACAACAAATTTTAAGAATAGTATTATCCTTTCACATAGGATTTCATTCCGGTAGGCTCCGTAGATTTACATATAAATTTTGTACTTATCCCTCAAGTCTAAAGTATATGAGCTTGAAAAACAAGGTTAAGCTGAAGGTGACAAATCGGTTTGTTTTGAAAATGTTGACAGTCACAGGAAGAAGCAGAAGCAATAACTGCTGGTAGTTATACATATTCTTGAAGCAAAAGGGTGTCAACTTGGAATTTGTCCTCTGATTTCGCTCCCTGTTACTCTTGGAGTCTTTGTAGTCCATCTGTATTGACTGGTTCTTCAATTTGATCCACACATCAACACATTTCAGTCCCACAACACTCGCCCCATCCTTACCCACCAAAGTCGTCTGTGTTATTTAGACATTCTTTTGGTTAACTTTGAGAATGTTTGGGTCAATTATTTTGAGAATTTCTCTTTTGTAAGAAGTTTTCAAAAGTCTGTTGTGGGTAAGAGGCCCTGATAGATGTTATAGCAAAGTAAGTCTTTCTTTCTTTTTTTTTATAGCATCTCCGGCATGTATCTGTGCTGCAATAAAATTATAATTTCGATAATAGTTAGCAAAATAGATGTATATATAACGCCAGAATGGTAACCAATGAATGTCAAACGACACGTTGGAAAAAAAAAAATATTTCGGCAGCTAGTCATACAAAACATTGAATACTTATTTTGCAGACAAGGATTGTGTAAGTGTGCTAAATGCTGAAGTACTTTTTACAGATTTTATGATAAAACATTCACTCCCTTCCTCAGTCGCTGATCATCCCCATTCATGACATTCATGCACTGATGACTTGTTGTTCGCAGATTCAGATATTACCAAAAATACTCCAGCCTTTTGGCGGCCCCATACTCCATCATTAAATCTTTCAGCATTTTCATTTCCGAATGTTGGCAGGTATCCTGGATGTTTAAAAGATCAGGAATGCTTTTACATGTAGTTGGTGCTGGTGATTCAGTGGAGATATCGGATGTAATAATAGTGGATGTAGTGGCTGGTGGAAGAATTGATAGATGATGTCGATATCCCCGTTTTTATCCCGTAGTCATTTAACCCATATTTTTCTTGATTCCTCTTTGTTGAATTTCTCGTAACTCTGGTCTTCTTGAACAACCATGCCATTCTTGTTTCTGTGTAAGTTGCTCTGATTAGGGCCCGAAGTCACCAAATTTACTCAATACTTAAGCTCAACTTTTATTCATTATTTTGACTATATAATCGGTGTAAATCTTTTGGGTTTGAGTGATTAGGAAACATATAAATTTTTTCCATCATTCGTTTATAAAGTTTTGTATCAAACTTATGATTTTCCTGTAAAAAATAAATAAATATGTTGAGTTGAGTTTCTGATATTTCTGAAGTTTCCTTCAAATGAGTATTAATTTTGACCATTATTTACAATTGTATGCCAACAATATACAAACATGTCCAGTTACAGAATGAAGTTCACTTGATTTTACCTTAAAATCATGAAAAGTTAGTTGAGCTTTGAGTACTGAGTAAATTTGCTGACCTCGGGGCCCTACTTCAGGAGTCTTCCCTTTCTAGGGACTCTCAAGCCTCAACATGCTTCTTATGTATGGAGATATGCTCTTGGAGCTTTTCTTCCTTATCAGTCTGGATTTAGTGGCATAGAGAATGATAGAACGGTATTGTGTCCAAAGAGGTTTGATACTTGTATGTATATATGACTTTTTACGTAGCACTTTTCTCCTGTCATCTTATCGCATAGTAGAAGACATCGATAAGCACGCCCTCTCTTCAGCCCTTCTTTGAGAAGTTGTGGACTACAGTTCTCCATCTGTGAAGTAAACATGTAAAACATTTTGAGTATCTCTGGATATGTGAATACAGGTAAATTCTCATAAATATATGATATGAAATTCTACTTCTGACACCAAGAAAATTATGTAACGGTTTTTACCTCAGGATACGAATAAATATGAACAAGAAAGAGAGCATTGAGAGGTGTGGACTACAATTTATTGATGGATTTATACAGAGTCGGCATAATGCTTTGTAAGCTGCCTTTCTTAATTAAACTAATTATAATAAATAACTTATCCAAGTAATGACGCCAAATAAAAAGACTAAATAAGTGAATCTACCATTTATGAGTAGATAATAAATGAAATATGATTATGAATTAGTCTACTACAGTCAAACCACATAGATCTAAATATGAAGTGGAAAGTTTTCTAATGAATTTAACCCTTTGAATATATACTTAAATTTAGTGTTACAGACATTTAGTGAATTATTTGGAAATGACAGTAATTTGGAGAATTCTGTAGGTAATGAATGACGTAAGTTAGACTTTTAAGATAAAAAAATATATCGATAGATCTAGATTTAGTATAAAAAAAATATATAGGAAATAACCTACACTTTACATATCTGAGAGAGTCCAAATTAAACCGCCAAATTCTACCATTTCTAGTCTAATATAACTGAACTATGAACTGTCGAAAAATCTATAAAAGCTGATTGTAAAAATCTATAAAAGCTGAGTATCAAGTGTTAAACTACCGATGGCTGGCTAATCTTTAAAATAAGTTTTCTGAACCACCCCCGTTAGCCGAGATGCCACTTATATACCCCTGATAAAAATAACGGAGTACGTTACCGAATAACGCAATCTGTGCCCGTGCAACAGGACCGGTGCCCTCAAGAATGGAATCCGATATCTGATAACGGAAAACTAAACAGAAAACGTTGTTACATCTATGAAAGCTAAATAACAAATGTCTATAGGATTAATGACGTCATAGCAATATGTTAAAACAAACATTGGCCCGAAGAAGGGGGAAAGTTGCATCCCGAAACGGCCCCAGAACATTGATAGATTATCAATATGTTAAAATTGAAAGTTTTACGGTACATGTCAAAATTATTTTAGTTCTGATTTATATATATGACCAAAAGTCCAAACATTACGCATGTATTTGTAGAAAAAAATTTATTAGAATTTAGGTCTTCCCATACCTTAAAAAATCTGTATGTATGATAGATAGAATTTAAATTACATCTCAAATCTAAAAAAAAACAAGCTTGCACTAGCAATGGGATGCACATTTCGATCAATTATTTTTACGTTTATTAACTTGTGCAACTATTCTTGTTTCATGTCTTCTAATGCATTAAAATGAGAAACAAAAATCATTTTTATACTGTGCGTTAACATGTACAAATATAAAAGTACCGAAATTGGTAAAAAAAAATTCACGGTTTTTATCGTTGGCAGTAAAAGTATTTCTTGTTGTTGAAAGCAGGTGTAAACAATAGACTGGTAAAGTCCTTAACTGCAAATCGAACATGTTTGGAGAGTTCTCAACTTGTCAATCTGCGGTTTACCTGTAGTTTTTGTTTTGAATGGACCGACTTTGATTTGTCATTGTACTTTGGCCGGGTTCTCCCACTGTCAAATTAAACTGTACTTTTGCCATTGGCCGAGTTTTACATGTGCCAGGAATGATAAAGTCGAGACTGCAATGGGACAAGTTTAAAATGGGCTGAGATCACCCGACGTGTAGAGAATGTCAGAAACAAATGTTTTGAAATGATGGAGAAGAGTAATAGGAACAGAATGTATATTAAATGCAAATCGCAAGTGATTCTTTGGCACTCCTTAATTTTCAGTAAAATTTACCGAAAGTTGATTTACAATCGCCAATTTTGGCGGGCTGTATACAAAGGATAATAACGGGTTACATTTGGCAAGATTGTTGCAAACATACACATGCATTTGTTATTCTAACCACCAGGTGGTCTCTTTGGGGTATATTACATAAAATGTCATTTTATTTTTAAATCTATCAGCTTATTTTTTTATCTAGACATGAAATAGACACCTTTGGTCATTCTGCATCCTCAGTCAAAATATTGATCAATTTCACTGGTGATTCATTTGATGGGACTACTGGCTTTGGATCATCCCTTAGCTCATGTCTAGTGATCTTTATCCAAACAGATACCTCCGAGCTGCGCCATTGTACATTCTAACCTGCCTTAGTCACTCACTGATTTAAAAGACTACCTGCCTTATGTAACCTAAATCTATGTCTCTCAAAGTGTATTTTTCCTATTCAAATCATCTGAATTAAGCGACCACCTGTCATATGCGACTATTTTTGCCTCTTCCCTTTGACAGTCTCTTAAAACAGGTTTGACTGTACATGGTTAAATGAGCTAAGTAGGTTAGACCAAACCCACCATGTATTACGTTACATAGAAAACTTGACTCTGTCTTCCTTTGTTATAATGTAATACACGTAATACACATTACAAAGTAAACTTGACTCTGTCTTCCTTTGTTATAACGTAATACATGTAATACACATTACAAAATAAACTCAACTCTGTTTTCCTTTATTATAACGTAATACACGTAATACAAAGTAAACTCAACTGTCTTCCTTTATTATAACGTAATACACATTACAAAGTAAACTCAACTCTGTTTTCCTTTATTATAACATAATACACGTTATACACATTACAAAGTAAACTCAACTCTGTTTTCCTTTATTATAATGTAATACACGTAATACAAAGTAAACTCAACCCTGTTTTCCTTTATTATAACGTAATACACGTAATACACATTACAAAGTAAACTCAACTCTGTTTTCCTTTATTATAACGTAATACACGTAATACACATTACAAAGTAAACTCAACTCTGTTTTCCTTTATTATAACGTAATACACGTAATACACATTACAAACTAAACTCAACTCTGTTTTCCTTTATTATAACGTAATACACGTAATACACATTACAAAGTAAACTCAACTCTGTCTTCCTTTATTATAACGTAATACACGTAATACACATTACAAAGTAAACTTGACTCTGTTTTCCTTTATTATAACGTAATACACGTAATACACATTACAAAGTAAACTCAACTCTGTTTTCCTTTATTATAACGTAATACACGTAATACACATTAGAAAGTAAACTCAACTCTGTTTTCCTTTATTATAACATAATACACATTACAAAGTAAACTCAACCCTGTTTTCCTTTATTATAACGTAATACACATTACAAAGTAAACTCAACTCTGTTTTCCTTTATTATAACATAATACACATTACAAAGTAAACTCAACTCTGTCTTCCTTTATTATAACGTAATACACGTAATGCACATTACAAAGTAAACTCAACTGTTTTCCTTTATTATAACGTAATACACGTAATACACATTACAAAGTAAACTCAACTGTTTTCCTTTATTATAACGTAATACACGTAATACACATTACAAAGTAAACTCAACTGTTTTCCTTTATTATAACGTAATACACGTAATACACATTACATAGTAAACTCAACTCCATCTTCCTGTATTATAACGTAATACACGTTACATAGTAAACTCCGTCTGTTTACTATATAACGCAATACACAATGGATATGATCTAACCTTTTTCATAGTATACATGTATGTGTGAAGCATGCCATTTTTCATTTGTTTTGGATGATAATTAAAATCAGAGGACAAAAAAACCCAAAAAAACAAATGCAGGATTACTAAGATTATATCGTGGATTTAAGTTTTTGCGACCTCACTTTTGTCCTTCTACTGTATAATGCGTTTTTTAAACCTTTGTCTTGAATGATAAATAGATACAAACAAATGATAAGATTGATTTCTTAGTATTTTGAACACTCTGGTGTTCATGCTTTAACACTTAACCCTTTCACCACCAAGTAACTTAATGGTATGCTCTATTCTATTGTATTAGACCAGTCTATTATGGTCTGTGGGGTTGAAAGGGTTAATTCTGATTTCCAAGAAACACTTGCAACTACCTCAGTGTACTGAGCTAGACCTGTCACATATTTATTTAATCCAGACCTTTCTGTGACCTTTCACTAAATTAGCAGTTCACGTCTTCCTTAAACGGAAATCTTGATCAGGATCACACTTCTGACAGATGTCCAGTTTGATGGTAACATCCCTCTTCAACATGAACAGGTCACCGCAGATCAAACCGAGACGTCTTGATCGTCTTTGCTCAGCGGTACTTTACATTTTGCAGACATAATGATATGTGTCAGTGACTTTGTTACTGATCTGACAAAATAATTTACAAAATATCATATAGCAGGTACGGAGAAATTGATTCATCTCGTCTATTTCATCACATCATGTATCATTATCGGGTACCATGTATATCTTAATATTTGGACAATATAAATTTGGCTCTAAAGTAAAATCCATATAACCTGGTGGGAATGGAGTCTTGTGAACTCTTTCTTGTCCTGGACGAGTTTAAAATTTGGGTAATAAAGAATAACATTGAAATGACACTGACCAGAGTGATCGGTCCTACTTGTCATCAGACATAAGAGAGGACCCAGTGAGGAATAAAACGTTTTCCGCCTGCAGCTTGTCATAATCGTAAAAAAAGGAGAAGAAGCCACTGTAGGCAGAAATCATAATTACAACAAGCTATTGTTGGTGGGAATCATGATTTTTGCATACAGTGGGCTCATTGTATTCATAATTACTGCCTAGCCACTGATGGCAGTTATCATGGTTACACAGAGCCACTGTAGGTAGGAATCATGACACTTAGCTCTTGTAGATGGAAATCATTATTACACTGTAGGCTGGGAACCATGATTACACTAAGCCACTGTCATGGTTACACTGGGTCAATCTAGGCAGGAATCATAAGCTTTTGTAGATGGAAATCATTATTACACTGTAGGCTGGGAACCATGAGTACACTAAGCCACTGTCATGGTTACACTGGGTCAATCTAGGCAGGAATCGTAAGCTTTTGTAGATGGAAATCATTATTACACTGTAGGCTGGGAACCATGATTACACTAAGCCACTGTCATGGTTACACTGGGTCAATCTAGGCAGGAATCATAAGCTTTTGTAGATGGAAATCATTATTACACTGTAGGCTGGGAACCATGAGTACACTAAGCCACTGTCATGGTTACACTGGGTCAATCTAGGCAGGAATCATAAGCTTTTGTAGATGGAAATCATTATTACACTGTAGGCTGGGAACCATGATTACAATGAGGCACTCTAGGCAGGAATCATGATTATGCTGAGCCACTGTAGGCAGGAATCATGAATAGACCAAGCTATTATAGGTGGGAATCATTATTACACTAAGCCACTGTCATACTTACACTGAACCACTAGAGGTAGGAATCATTATTACAACTAGCCACTAGAGGTAGGAATCATGATTACAACTAGCCACTGGAGGCAGGAATCATGATTACAACTAGCCACTAGAGGTAGGAATCATGATTACAACTAGCCACTGGAGGCAGGAATCGTGATAATGTTAGGAATAAAAGAAACTGGATTTGACTGCATTCACAGCAGATATGACCAATCAGCAGTGGATTCTTGCTCCTCTGGGGCCAGTTTCACCAAAGGTCGTAACTGCCCGCAAACATAGACGTAACTTAAGAAGTATCTTGCTCTTAAACCTACACCAAATAACGTGTAAAAATTAATAGTAGTTTGAAGCAGACGTAGACTCCAACATAAGTCTACACATAGGAAGAAAGATACGTCGTTTAGTGAAACTCATTTTCGACGTAAGTCTACATTTATGCCTACACGTAAAGTTACGTCCTTTAGTGGAACTCAGGCCCCTGGACGTCCTAATGACCAACACTTTTGGTATCTGAACTTTTTATGTATGTAACATATGAACTGAAGCTACAAGCCCAACCCAAATATCAAGTACTTTAGATTTGCTTAGTGACCAGTTAGTGAGATAAAACGACTTAATTCTCTGATTGATCTCCAGTGTGATATTATATATATCGTAATATGAGAAAATATGTCACAAACAAAATGACAAATAATTTTCCAATGAAAGTCTAGCAAGATTTATCATTATCTTAATATATGTACTTACATGTACAGTGGGGCCTATTTTCAAGTCAAAGATTCATTGAAAGAGACCTAATCTATGAGATTGTGTTTGCACTTAGTATATTATCATATAGGTAATGATATAAGTAAAATCGGGTACAGAAAGAAAATTAGGTCAGCGTATGATATGAACTTTAGTTTGGTGTAATTGATAGCCGTGTGTGTTTGGATATTTGAGGTATTTGTATAGTTGTGACCACATTCAAGGGGAGCAACTTTCGTGACAAATTATTGTTTGTCTGCTATATTTTCATGTTACATTCCACATGGAATTTTTCATTTACAACGGAGATGCCACCAGCGACAGGTGAAGTGCCACACACAGACTTTGACCTGTGCTATAGATTTGTATCACTGCAGGTTGAGAGGGGGGAGGGGGGGGGGTTAGCATGCCACGCCTATCATGATACAACATCTCTTGAATTATTCTATACCAAATTTGTAATGAACATCACATATTTTGGCAATTTATTAATATTTAAAAGAAACAAAAACAACAACAAAACAAAAACTGTAATAGCAATGAAAAAAAAAAAAAACCCAAAAGGGACTTAAGCCAGATAAGTATTGCTCACATAATTATCTCACACATACCCAACAGACATTAACTTACAGCAGCATTGGGTTAACAGGTTTTGGAACTTAACTTTCTGTACATTAAGAGATTGCCCAACAATCACAATATCAATGAACATCAACTTGCTTTTGACTATTTACCCATTTACTCCAAAAGACACATTTGGACTGGTCCAAGTCATTACTTTACAGAAGAGTTCATTTTTTCAGGGGATGATGAGTTATACGTTTAGAAAATACTCATTTTGTATTTAACTTTCACTTTTTAATCGTGTGAATTAAGTCGTACTTTAAGTGGTTAAATTACAGTGCATGAGAAAATTAATTGTTGTTTACAACTTTCACAGCAGTTGGACAATAACAACTTCAGTTTATCAACACAGAGAAGATGAGTAAAACTTCCGCTACATCCCCTGTTTTTAAGATTACAGTTAGTCATCAAAGGTTAAATTTAAACTTCAATGTGTATATTACATGTACAAATATATTTATAGATCAATAGAATCTTGTGAGTAAAAGAAAAACCTTCCCCCCCCCCTCCCCAACTCACCAATTCGGTAAGAATCAGGTTGTCTGATCCAAGGGTCTCCCCAGGATTGGACTTTCAGATTCTTACCAGGATTTCCAATACCTTTCAACAAACTTGTGTTTAATTATTTTTGTCTTACTGTGACAAAGTCACAAAAGTGAGACATAGGTCAACCTTTGCATTTAGCCCCAATGTTAAGTTTTGGTTACCAGCTTGCTGTTCAGTTAATATTGGTGCTAGGTTAATGATATTTGGCCTGAATGTTCCTTGGGGTCTAGCATAGATGTTGTGAAGTTTAATTTGGAATATCTTTTTTCTTTCTTTTCCTTTTTCTTGGGAGGGGGGAGGGGGGATTTTTAATGTTTTTCAACATTTTTTTTATTTTGCAAAAATTTGCTGTGTTCAGATCAATGTTTATGTTTGTTACACTACAGGTTTGCTGTTCACTTGATATTGGTTCTAGCTTGGTGATATTTGGTCTGGATTATTCTAGGGGGTTTAGCATTGATGTTAAGAAGTTGGATTGAGAAACATTTTATGGATTTGTTTTGGCATTTTTATGTTTTTGGACTTACTGTTTTTTGCAGAAAGTTTCTGTGTTCAGTTCAATGTTAAGTTTTCATTTGGATCTTGGTAATTGGTTAATGATAGTATTGGTTGCTGATAATTTGGATGGAGGTTCCATTAGGATAAAACATTTTTATTTATAACTTAAAAACCGTTCACAGCCCCACCCTCAAACCATATATATTATTGATTGTTATGGGGAGACACATTTAGTGGTGCATATTGGGGTTCTGCCCCATCCCCTGAAATTTATATTTTTGCTTATAATCTTAAAAATGTTCATAGCCCCACCCTTAAACCTCATATATTATTGATTGTTATGGGAAAATACATTCAGTGGCATACATGGGGTCCTACCCCACCCCCCAAAATGTACATTTTTACTTATATCTTAAAAGTCATTCACAGCCCCACCTTTAAACCATATATATTATTGTTATAGGAAGAAACATTCAATGGTGCATATAAGGGTCCTGCCCCACTCCCCCAAATTGTACATTTTTACTTATAACTTTTAAAAGCCATTCACAGCCCCAGCCTCAAACCATTATATATTATTGATTGGTATAGGGAGACACATTTAGTTGTGCATATAGGGGTCTTACCCCACCCCCTTGAATATATATTTTTAACTTACTACTTGAATACATTCACATCCCTGATCCTACATTAATATTGATACTGCATGTTACAAGTATACTTTGCTACATTTAATACCAAAGCAGGAACTAGCGAGACATGTAATTTATGCGTTCTCCTGGGAATCAAATATATATTTTTGCATGAAGATAATGTCTGACTTCATTTTTTATGCACTGTATTCATGTGATGTCGTAGAACATGGCACTTGTCAATATCTGCGGAAATATCTCTTGGGCCTTGTCCAAAAATACATTCGATACATAGATCAAATTCTGAACAAAATTGAATGGATTGGGAAAAACATTCGGAATGATAAGAAATGACATGACCTCTTGACTTAGTTTTTTCACATTTGAGCTTAAATTGAACGTTTTTTTTTTTTCCCTAAGAGGTCTATGTGGCTAATAGAATAAAAGAATTTTACTAGGCTAGCCTCATCAAACTTCTACCAGCCCACAACTGACTCAAAAAGAAATAAATTTAGGATGTATTCAGATAAAGAATAATCAACTTAATTATCATTTGAGGAAAAGACAGAAAATGTTCAGTTTGTATCAAAGATCAGATAGATTATATTCGTAAGAATTACATGTAACAATTATTAAAAAGAGCACAAACACTCTATCTTTATTTCTTTCACCAGACAATGGGATCAGTACAGATCAGGAATCTACCGGCCCATGAGTAGATTATTTACTGGCTGTGAGCCAGTAGACCAATGCTTATGTCGAGCCCTGCCACAGTTGGGGCATTTGTATTTTACAAACACAACATCGATTGCCTTCTTACATATGTTTTATACTGGTCAGTGGTCTTTCACCTGTAGTAAATAAGGGTAATTATTTTGTCTACCTGTAGATCTTTCATCTGTAGTAAATAAGGGGCGTTGTTCTGTCAACCTGTAGATCTATCACCTGTAGTAAATAAGGGGTATTATTATGTTTACCTGTAGATCTTTTACCTGTAGTAAATAAAGGGGATTATTCTGTTTACCTGTAAATCTTTTGCCTATAGTAAATAAGGACTGTTATTATGTTTACCTGTACTTAAGGTAGGTTTATAAATCTAATTAACAGTGTCTAACCAAACTTATTTAAATTCTACACAGACTTAATCTCTAAATTCAGTGGTCAATCATCATTGTACTTCCTGTGTAAAAGGAATTCTGGACTGGTTATAATGCGATCATTTTTGCAGCGTTCTTATTTAATTTTCCTGATTTAGTACCATTGATCATGTAGTTGTAAAGTTTATATGTCAAACAATTCTTGAACTCATCAATCCCTGAAAAAAATGGACTCTTCTGTTTAGTAATGAAATTGACTAGTGGGTGAGTCAGTTGTGGGTGAATAAAGTTAAACTATCAAATATGTGTAAACTGTCATGATCACTACCCTATAGCATAAACATGTGATCAGAATCTCCATCCCATAGCACATACATGTGATCAGAATCTCCATCCCATAGCACATACATGTGATCAGGATCTCCATCCCATAGCATATACATGTGTGATCAGGATCTCCATCCCATAGCATATATGTGTGATCAGGATCTCCATCCCATAGCACATACATGTGATCAGGATCTCCATCCCATAGCATATATGTGTGATCAGGATCTCCATCCCATAGCACATACATGTGATCAGGATCTCCATCCCATAGCATATATGTGTGATCAGGATCTCCATCCCATAGCATATATGTGTGATCAGGATCTCCATCCCATAGCACATACATGTGATCAGGATCTCCATCCCATAGCATATATGTGTGATCAGGATCTCCACCC
>BROG01001052.1:0-55000 GCA_030159075.1 Atrina japonica | reverse complement strand
ATATAAAGACCACCTCCCTATAACGACTCACTGTTTTTGTTGCGTCCCTATGGAGGTCTTTTTATACAAGTTTCACTGTATATGCATGTTTGATTTGATTTTGATTTTGTGTAAGTGTCTACACCACACTCAACAATTTTTCAGTTTTATGGTGGCGGCCAGTTTTATGGTGGCGGCCAGTTTTTAGTGGCGGAGGAGAGAACCCATTTACACTGTACCCGGGAAGAAACCACCATCCTTTTGTAAACCACATTTGTAAACTGGCAAACTCACACTCTCACTCTCACTCTCTCTGTCTGTCTCTCTCTCTCTCTCTCTCTCTCTCTCTCTCTCTCTCCCTCTCTCTTTCTCTCTCTCTCTATCAAATTCACAGTTATATATCTTCTACAAATGCAGTTTTATTCACAACAGTCATAAGTTTTTTTCATTTTCAGTAAAACAAAGTGTTCAAGAGATACACATTTTGTCATTTAAATTACAGTAAAGATTATAAAAAAATGTTAAACTATTATGCTTAATAAACTCACATACCTCTCTATAAATCCTATTGCTCAAAAAAAAAAATGTCAAATGAATGCAGTCAATAATAAAATTCTGGTATTCAAAGTGTCCTGTTTGTTACAAAAGAATATCCGTTAGTAACTTGTTATATGTCAAACTACATGTATGAAAGGACACATTTTAAGGAGTTGATCAAAATGGTTTTTATCAGCAGAAATGTAATGAAATATTTCTCGTACAATGGAACCTGTCTTGAGAGAGACCGCTGTCATGAAAGACCACAGTCTTAAAACCACTCGTGTCAATAATCCTTTAAATAAATCCTGTTTTGAGTGGCAGAGGGGATACAAGGTCTTTCAATACGGGCTCCTCTATACTCCATAGACACGTGGAAGATGAAGAGGTATCCTGGTTAAATACCTGTGAACATTTTTTTAAATAATTTTGATAATGATTAAAGGAAGTATAATGGTAAAGTTGCTGTTGCCTGCCTTGTACACTGGTGTGCCAAAAGTATGTCAATTAATGCCAATTTCCCATAGCAGTTTATGTTAAATGAACTTTTTTTTCCAGTAACTACCATATCACAAATTAATGCTTTCATTAATTATTGCGAAATCTCATATGTTTGGAAGAGAGTCCATTTACTTTCATTCTGGTTTTTGTTAAAAAAAAATAAAAAATTTCGAAACTTTATTTCTGAAAATCAACTATTTTTCTTTGCAATAATTATTCTGTTGACATCACTTAGTATAATGCTAAGAGACTCCATGAAATTCCACTCGATTGTGCTAAAGTTCATAAGATTTGATTGAAGATGTCAGTCTGACTAATTATTTTAAAAATCTTCATTTAACATAAAAAGCTATGGGAATATGACATTAATTGACATACTTTTGGCACGTGTGTTTTTACATGAGTAAATTACCTACAAATTATTTAAAACCTGCATCAGGGTATTGCATATTCCTGTAGTTTAGTATCAAATTGCATATTCTCCATTTTAATTAGATAATTATTTCTGGTTTACATAATACAAATGTAGTTTGCAGTCTGTTCAATTTTTTTTTTTTTTTTTTTTTATGTTGATCTACGCAGTAAATTCTTGTATTGCAACTATCAGACTAGTCTGTATGTTGTTTTTTTTGTTTTTTTTTCTCAGATCCTGTCAGATTCTGTTCTCTCTACATGTAAGTGCTTAACTTATATATGTGGTGTCACAAGCTGTTGGCAAGTTGCCAAACTTTTGGACTTGACACATGTTGTGAAGTCTTGTGGTGTCTCTTTCATGTAACATACGACCTCAGCTGTAAGTTTCATCTGGAAGATCTTAACTTTTATTTTAAATGTCAAGAGTTTGAGCAACAGTAATTTCCTATGTAAAAGTGTACTTCTTATCTTGCCAGAATTTAAACCTGACCTTCAGCCTGTACACTGAATGCACTGCCACTCAGCCATTTTGGGTCTACAGTAATAAGTGTCATGAATCGGTGCATGAAGTGTAAAGGCAGTCACCACTGTTTCAATTCTTACAACAATACAATTTGATTTTGTAAGTTGTAATATTTAACCACTGTGGTGTTATTATAAAAACATACTAAAGATGATACAAGTATGATAAATGTCTTTGATTTTGGTTATGTTTTTTTGTTCTGATTTTGTGTTTTGGTTTTTTTTTTTCATAATGGTCTAACCATATGAGCTGGACCTATAAATATTGTGCTTTACTCTATAGGGTAATCTCACTTTCTGAAATAGAACTTCATATACCATCAGTTGCAAGGGGCGGACACAGAGTTCAAAGTGGGATCAAGTGTCAAAAAAGAGTTTTTTATTTTGCAACCCAGTCTTTCACGTTGAAGATTTGTGCTTGGTGCCAAGGAGCTTGTGAAACTGAGTCTGAGAATTAAGGTTGTTAAGAAGATTGGTTGAGGTCAGGGTTCGTCACCATAGAAATTAAGAATTTTATACTCAAGTCTGAGAATATTGTCAACTTGGCCTGCTCAGCCAATCAGATTCCAGAATTATTCAAAGTTAAGTAAACTTTGTAGACTTAAGTAATTCTTAAGTTTTATGGTGCAGGCCTAGGTTAATTGATGTTTTTTTAACTATAATTTTTGAAAACCAACGATGTGACTGCCCTGTGTTTTATGAATGCCCTGTGTCATGTAACTGCATTATGTAAAGTAACTATTCTGTGGCATGTGACTGCCCAGTGTCATCTGAATGCCCTGTGGCATGTGACTGCCCTGTGTCATCTGAATGCCCTGAGTCATGTGAATACCCTGTATCATGTGAATACCCTGTGTCATCTGAATGCCCTGTGTCATCTGAATGCCCTGTGGCATGTGACTGCCCAGTGTCATCTGAATACCCTGTGTCATGTAACTGCATTATGTAAAGTAACTATCCTGTGGCATGTGACTGCCCATTGTCATCTGAATGCCCTGTGTCATGTAACTGCATTATGTAAAGTAACTATCCTGTGGCATGTGACTGCCCAGTGTCATCTGCATGCCCTGTGGCATGTGACTGCCCTGTGTCATCTGAATGCCCTGTGGCATGTGACTGCCCAGTGTCATCTGAATACCCTGTGTCATCTGAATGCCCTGTGTCTTGTGATTGCCCTGTGTCTTGTGATTGCCCTGTGTCATGTGGATGCCCTGTACCATATGGATGCCCCGTATCATATGACTGCCCTGTGTCATATAATTGTCATGTGTGATGTCATGTGACTGCCCTGAATCATGTGACTGTCCTATGTCATGTGAGTACCCTGTGTCCTGTAGTTCTGTGTCAAATTGCATATTCGCAATGTTAATGAGCTTATTGTTTCTGGTTTACGTAATAAAAAAGCTGAGTTTGCAGTCTGTTCAATTTTTTTTCTGTTGATCTACCGGTAAGCAGTGAATCCTTGTATCAATTATTTAATGTTTAATGTCATGTGAATGTTCTGTGTCACATGACTGCCCTGTGTTTAGCGATTAGGAAACATATTATTTTTAATCATTTACATATAAATTCTTGCGTCACACTTATGATTTTCCTGTAAAAACGAATAAATACGTTGTTTATGGTGCTCAAGATTTGAGTACGTACTCAAACATTTTTTTAATATTTCTAAAGTTTTCTTCACATGAGCAATAGTTTTTATGATTACTTACAATTGTATGCCATCAATATACAGACATGTTCAGTTACAAAATTAAGTTTGCATGCTTTTATCTTAAAATCGTGAAAAGTTAGTTGAGCTTGAGTTCTGAGTAAATTTGGTGATTTCAGGCCCAGATGATTATGTGACAGGCTAACTTGAACTTAAGGAGGTCAGATCATGGAGGTCAAGGTTGCAGTTGCTATTTTCAAGGTTGCAGTTTTATTTTCTTCTCAATAAAGAGAGCAAGGTTGCAGTTGCTGCAACCATTGTGCATTATATTCTTATTGATCAGATAATTAAATCAAGGGATTTGTTTACTATTTACAATCAAATCAAGGGATTTGTTTACTATTTACAATTAAATCAAGGGATTTGTTTACTATTTACAATTAAATCAAGGGATTTGTTTACTATTTACAATTAAATCAAGGGATTTGTTTACTATTTACAATTAAATCAAGGGATTTGTTTACTATTTACAATTAAATCAAGGGATTTGTTTACTATTTACAATCAAATCAAGGGATTTGTTTACTATTTACAATTAAATCAAGGGATTTGTTTACTATTTACAATTAAATCAAGGGATTTGTTTACTATTTACAATTAAATCAAGGGATTTGTTTACTATTTACAATTAAATCAAGGGATTTGTTTACTATTTACAGTTAAATCAAGGGATTTGTTTATTATTTACAGTGGTAGAAATAACGGATCAGTAATGCTTGTATCACAAGTTACAAAATAAATTTAAATCCAAGCCTCCAGATACAGTAGACACAAAGGAAGAGAATTCGTTTTTACCATGATCTTTGTGGGGGATGGGATGGCAAATATTTTTCATTGGTGTGGAGGTGTGAGGGGCCACAATGTGAGGTAGAGTATATTTACCATGGTGTGGTATATCAATGTGGGGTTTGTTATGTCCCGGTTTTTTTCTATCACCTCCAGTCAGACATTTACAAAATGTGGTGATATAGGACAGGTAGGATGTATTGTTTTAATGCCAACAAGTTTCTCTTTAGATATATTTGTTTTTCGTCAGTGTACAAAGTGTTTATTGTACATAATATGCATTTGTGTAACATTTTTTCCCCTGTGTTTTAAACATGACTAGAATATTCTCTTTCTTGCCTCAATTATTTGTGTGTTTGTGTGTGTTTATATACAAGGATCACCACAGGATACAAATCACAGGTGAAGACATTTAGATGGCAGACTGACATGTTGCTGTGTTTTTTTCGAAGTTGATTAATGGCATATAAAGACATTACGGTGTAGTTAAGAATTTGTTAGCAGCTCTAACACTCATCAGCAATACATGTATATTGTACATTGCACAATCGAACATTATAAAGCACTAAAACTGATGTTATTAGGTGTTGGTAGAATTTTTACACTGTGGTGCACTTAAATAGGCCACGGTGACCTAGATATATATACATGTATATTACATTAGCATGAATTTACAAGTTTGAACACCTGGTGTTGACAGGTGTGGACCACCAGGTTAAGAAGACACTTGAAGTACGATGATTTACACCTTTCAATAACACATGTTACTTATCTGTTTGGTAACAAATACATTTCATAGAGAAATGAGAATCACTTTCAATCAAAAACTGAAAATCCGTATAAAATCTTATGTTTCTTAAGACTAGAGGTATCTAGGAACCCGAAAGGCATTGTGAAAGCCCTAAAAATAAGTCACATGAACGAGGTGAATCCTATATACAATGTACCACCGTCTTTAGAAAGGCAGAGTCACACAAACAAGGTGACAGCGTCTTTAGAAAGGTGGAATCTAGATTAACCTCAATCATTTGACTCCGCATTTCTAAAGACAGTAAGTACTATATAGGATTAACCTTGTTCATTTGACTCCGCCTTTCTCAAAATGATGGTGTATACAATTCACTTAGTTCATTTGACTTCGCTTTTCTCAAAATCGTGGTGTACAGAATTCACCTCATTGATTTGACTCCGCCTTTCTTAAGACAATGGTATATAGAATTCACTTAGTTCATATGACTCCGCCTTTCTTAATACGATGGTATATAGAATTCACGTTGTTCACTAGACTCCGCCTTTTTCAAGACGATGGTGAGCCAGCCTGGCTCAGTTGGTAGCGCGCTCGACTCTTGATCGTGAGGTCATGAGTTTTGAGTCCAGCCGGCGGCAGGTTGGTTTCCTGTCCTTCGGATGAGACAATAAAAACGAGGTCCTGTGTCACAGTAGGTGTCGGCATGTTAAAAAACCCTCACTGCTCAATGGCCGTAAGTGCTGAACATAGGCCAAAATTTGAAGCCCTTCACCGGCATTTGGTGACGTCTCCATATGAGTGAAAAATTCTTGAGTGGGATATTAAACAACAATAAACAAACAAACAAACTCAAGACGATGGTATAAAGAATTCACTTCATTCATTTGACTCCGCCTTTCTTAAGATGATGGTATATAGAATTCACTTCATTTATTTGATTCCGCCTTTCTACAGACTGTGATATATAAGGATTCACCTCGTTCAAATGATGCCGATCTAAAAACCAACATGGCCACCAGAGCCAAAACGTTGCCTTCCGATTTTGTTGTTGTTGAAATTTCCAGGTGAGCAAAACAGGCTCAGATAAGCCTCCAGTTCTTCTTGTCATTACTTTGTATGTTCAAAGTCGTTGTTCCTAACATGTCCTGTTATCTTTATCTATCTGCACTCTGGAATTTGATTCATGAATAGCAATCGACTCACCCTTTAAGGTTTACTCAGTCACCAGATAACGAAATAAAGGTGGAATGAGAAGTTGCTATCTCTGCCAAAGTGTCCTTTTGGTCTGTGGTGACTCAACTATTTTGTACTACTTTAATGACGCGACCAACATATGACAAACTACTGGTTTCACAAAATATATGTGGGAGTGCTGAAAAAAGACCTTGCTAAAATTGGTTAGGGTGTGGTTTTGACTAAATAAGGCATTGATGTATTGTATATTTTGATTACTCAGTGACCTATAGATAAATATATATAAATATATATATATATATATATATATATTATATATATATATATATATATATATATATATATATATATATATATATATTTCTATAAGTACAAGGGAAATCTTAGATTTAGATAAAATGCTCTATTACCGGTATAGTTTTGAGATTCAAAGATACTTTTTGGAAAAATGTCATGAAGTCTTATTCATTATTTTCTCTGTCTTAAAATGTATCTGTTAACCCCTTCACCCCTGAAAATCAAGATGGTATTCTCTTTTAATTGTTAAGATTAGTCTATTATGGTCTGTAGGGTTGAAAGGGTTAACTAAAAATAAAAACTTATCTTCCGTTTCATCATTTAAAAAATTGCATTTCTAAAGTTAGAAGAACGGGCCAGTTACAGCATGTAAGATTTGTTTTTGAGTTCTGTATTATTGATACCAACCTACATGTATTAAAGCATTAAATTAGAGGCTGTTTAATTACCGTGGAACCTCCCATATCCGACCACAAATTTACAGTCTCTTGATAAATGTCAAATGACTACATAACCTCACTTAAGAGATTCCTAACTAATCAGTCAGTTAGGTGATTTTATTAGCCTGGTTCCATTGTATTTATTTTGTTTTTTGAAGATAAAGTTAATTCCAACTCGTTAAATTCTTATTTTCAACTCGTTAAGTAATTACCAAAAACCCAAGTTTACGTGAAACATCAACCTTTAACCTTATACATAACAATCATTGAGAGAGCAGCTGTAAAATAAGGAAATGTGACCAAAATAACACAAGAAAATAACATGTGTTCTGTGTGTGAAAGTGACAACAAAGTGTTGTATGTTTCGTCAGGTGAAATTGATGAATCAAGCTAAAAGTAGCCACCCATCAATCTATAAAATACATGTTGAATTAAAATGGAAACTTGCCAGACAGAGAATGAAAATAGAAAACTAGTGGTCTCGAAAGTGAATGTTTGTGTACTCGCATGTTCGTGTGATCATACATGCAAACATGTGCGCACGTGCATGTGTAAACATGACAACTTGTCTACACCAATACACACAGAAAACCCAAAAGATAAACATTGTATTTCTTTTCCAAGTAATTTATACCGCTGCCTCCCAAATGTCATCTATCAAGTTGCTAAATGAGGTGGTCGGTAGACGGTTTCTACATGTATATGAAAACTTTTTTTTTTTTTGCTAACCAGCTAAGTTCAGAGAATATGAACAAACTGACCATGAATGTATGTTCCCTTTGGTGTAGACAGGTGACCAGTGCTTTTAGGAAGTCATTCCACCTGTTTACATTGCTGGTTGGCCTATTTTATCTGCCTAATTTCTACATCATAGTGTAATTACTTTTGAGTCATATTGTATGCATTCAAGAATTGTAGCATTTATATTTTTTTTTCCATGTTGAAAGTGAAGTGAAAGTGAAAATTAGTGAGGCACAATTTTAGCGTTTTGTCCTGGAAAATTGGTATACATGTATAATTTTAGTTTTACAGATTTTATGATTTAAAAAAATATACATTTATTTATACCAGGCTATATATCCATTGTAATTTGTTTTAATACACAGTATATATATATATATCGTATAGGACTACAGTCGGAACAATAAATTGTAACTATATTTATACAATGAAGGTCAAAGTCACATGATCCCTGCTTACTTTTTACAGTTATCAATAATTCCACTAACTCTAACCTGCGATGAGGAATGAATTATGAGGTTATTTAATTTTAACGATCGCAACAACCTCGCTAACAATACCAAACTTGAATCACCGCTCAAAATTCTGTTTATATGGTAATTCTTCTACAAATTCAAATATGATAACATCTTTAACTAAATTGTGAACTTAATAAGCATTGTATGAGATGAAAACTTCATATTTGTGCTGCATACACCTCTGACCTTGACCTCCATGATCTGACCTCCTTGACCTTGGTCTACCTAGTGATAATGGTGACAGGGGCAGTGTGTCACAAATACTTCAAACACTGTTTTCTAACAAAATCACAAAGTCAACTTAAGTCATAAACCTCTGGAAAACAATGGACTCTTTCGTAAATCAATGATTTAGACCAGTCCAAATGTGTCTTTAGGGGTGAATGGGTTAAAGTTACCTATTACATCATACATGTACATTCAGTGTTTGCTGTGACCTTCATCAAGGTCATAAGTATTTTTCCGGGGAAAAAAAAAGTCAATACACCGAATATGTCTTTTTTCTCTCTTCCTTATCTAGTGCATTTCATCAAGTAAATAAACAAGACCATTAGTGTGGGTTCTCATCTAAAACCAACCACATTCATTAAACATTTTTTCCTATTTTATCGTCTCTCAGGTAAATTCTTTACACGTTAATTATACTGCGTGCTGCCCATTTTTAATTTGATTTACAATGCGGAGACCTGTCTTTTATATGGCCCGCAACAAAATAAGTTTGTTATCTATTTGTCCGTCAAACACATTGACAATGAATAAAACGTAATAAAGATGTAGATTTTACAGTCGGGAGACAAGATAGAAAACTAGTTGGGTCATTATTTATGAAAGAAAAAGTTGTGATTCCCTCACTACTTCTATTATTCATTGGAATTTTCCGAGGAGTATGTCCGTTTCCTGACCTTTTAGTTATTTAACATTTTACTGGCATCAAATACAGACTTCAGAATTTAAATACTACCTTCAATGTTTTTTTTTTTATCTCTTTTTCAGATCTGCGGGTATTAACATGGATCTAACTGACAGCCAATCAAATAATTTCATGGATTCAGTGATGGAACAGGATATGCTGATTTTGGATGTGCAGTGTCTAGACTTGCTAAGAAAACAGAAAATCAACACTGGCAATTTTTTTTAATAAGATTTAAACAAAAAAAAAAAAAAAAAACGGACAATGATTTCTCCAAAAATTGAAAACGTTAGCCAGATGGAATACTTTAAAGTTCCATTATTTCTGGGGGTTTTTGTGAGGTAATTTGGTATAGTTGATGAGTAGAATGTTGTCATACTTAATTGAAATTTATGACAAGGCTAGACCAGAAAATGCTTCTGTGTCCTGTTATCCAACTGACCCTATATTGGTATCTTTAAAGTTTTGAAAATAATGAAAATGTCAGCTTTTGAAAAAAAAAATCATAATAATAATGACATTTAATTAACTACAGTGGAACCTTGCTTACTGAGACCATCTAACTGACTGACTCAAAGTGGTCTGATTATTCATGTGGTCTCTTAAGTGAGGTTCTGTTAAATATTGTTCAGGAGACTAATAATTGATGGTCAGAAATGATGGTCCCCTTAGTGAGGTGGTCTTTAGGCGAGCTTCCACTGTACATTATTTTCAAATTTTCTGAACCAGTTATAGGACACTGGTATATTTTTTGATTGGTCGGATGATAAATATGTTGTTTGTTTTGTTGTGTTCTTGAAGTAACAAATAAAATTTCAAATATATGCCTAGTGTCTTGTCCTTTTGCTGAATTTTTGGTGTGATAATGGGATAAAATGATAGAGTATTGTGAGAAGATCGTACAGCATCTCCGTTGATTATCCATATCATATATTAAGTAGATTATTTGATGGCTGAGTTAAATGTTAATTACTACATGTACTTGCCATAATTTTCTACAAAAAGAAATCATTACGTCGTCGCTACTTTTGCAGTAATTACGCTCACGTAATTGCAACAAAATTAATTTCCTGAATGGAAACATCTCGATAGTTCAACACCAGGTAGTCTGATAACCATGGTAACGAATTAACTCTCAGCTTTAAGTAACAGATCATGTACTTCTAAGTAAGTGTATTGGGCCTTTATCATATAACACTGTAATAAGAAGCAAGATCACTGTAATAAGAAGCGAGATTTTCTCGTAAAGTCGGATACAGTAATTACTGACTGACCTGAATTTTATGGCCACATGATAATCAAAATCACATGACTTTGCACCTGTGGGACTCATAAGTTCTAAGCTTTAAGTAATAGAACATGGACTTGTAAGTATGTTGGGCCTTTAACATACATGTACACCAGAGTGATACTAAAACAGCGACATTTTCCCGTAAAGTCGGGTACAAAGATGAAGATGTACCATAATACAAGTTAAATTACTGACTGACCTGAATTTTAGGGCCACCTGATAATCAAAATCACATGACTTTGCACCATTGGGACCTGTTTTATCAAGAACTCGTAAGTCCAAAGTCATAAATCTTAAGTTATGTAATCTTAAGACAAAGCATCGCACCGTTTTATCAACGCTAACCTAAGTCGAGTCTTCAGGTATATTCGTTATTTTCAAATAAGTTGGTGATTATTTATGAATACTTTTACCGGCTACATTTAAAAAGACAAATTATGACACATATCTATATATAAATAACTTAGGTCTGCGCTCAGCCGCTGGGTAGCCATAAATACCTGACCTGATTTGGACCTAAGTCACATGTCCTAATTTTTTGGTAAAACAGTCGCAAGTCATAAGTGTGGTCTATAAGACTTTGAACCTTTCGTTTGTTTGTTTGTTTGTTTATTGTTGTTGTTTAACATCCCACTCAAGAATCTTTCACTCATATGGAGACGTCACCAAATGCCGGTGAAGGGCTTCAAATTTTGGCCTATGTTCGGTACTTATGGCCATTGAGCAGTGAGGGTTCTTTAAAATGCCGACACTTACTGTGACACAGGGCCTCGCTTTTTACTGTCTCAGTCCAAAGGACAGGAAACCAACCTGCCACTGGCTGGACTCGAACTCACGATCAAGAGTCAAGCGCACTACCGACTGAGTCAGGCCGGCTCAGGACTTTTCGTAAAACGAGCCCCTGGTCTTCAGGTAAACATCATGTAGAAATGTACGATTGACACTGCAGCTGGTTTTATTTTGATGTAAGTTTTCATAACAAGTAAACGTGTTTATATATACAAGGAAAAAACGATGAGTGATTGCTCAGAAACTGAAAACTAACTAATAAAGAAGAGGACTGGTAGATCATTAATTGTATATTAGATTCAGGTGTAAACTACACTGGTAACACAGGTAATTGACACCAGGTAATCAAAGGTGAGATCAAAGATGAAAACATTAATTTAATATTAAAAGATATTGACTATTTTCATTGAAGATTTTTTAACATTCCTATATAATTAAATATCTGTGGAGATACAAAGGCTATTCATATTGTGTTTGTGATACATTTATATGCATCACCGTATTCTACCCAATAAGCACCCATTTCCCAATAAGTCCCCCTCCCCCTGTTGTTCAGATTTACTCACTTATTTTTTTTTTACACAGGATCAAGAATCTTTTCTAGCTGTTTGACGAGATGTGGATCAGAAAAACTTCAGTAACTGTTTATCTATTTATAAGAGACCACCTTGGCATCTGTCTTTTGAAACCACATTCTGAAAACTACTGGATAAATAACACCCTTTGATAGACCACAGTTCAGTAACAGATGCTGAGATCGCATGGTATCTGAAGACAATCCCACTGCATTGCATAATTAAAGCATCCAGTTAAATATTAAATTGTATGACTTATGATAGAGTTTTGACACCCCCAATTATCTTAATGGTATGTTCTTTTCTACAGTATTGGATGGTTCCATTATGGTCTGTAGGTTAGAAAGGATGTAGGTATAAAAACCTGTATTATTTAGTTTTTCAGCATGTACCAATATTTTTACATTTGAAAAGATTCTGAGAATTGACTATTAACAAGTGTGAACAAGAATAATTAAGATGATCTGATGAATGGGGTACATGGCTGGTATTGTTTATATGATTGCCAGTGTGTTACTGAAGAGAATGTCACAATACAGATTAACAATGTTCACTTAGAAGGATGAGCTAATGTATGCTATAAGCTTATAGATTGCTGTTCAACTTGACCTACTTCTTATGAAAAACTAGGTCATATTTCACCTTGGGCCAAGTATAAAAAGTAGGGCAGTGATCGCTATACAAAATAAATCTAAAAGATAATCTGCAGTGGGAAACAAAAACATGATACTTAAAGGCCAAAAGATTGTTTGATGAGACCCCAAATGTCCCAGCCCAAAAATTGCCCACTTATTTTCTTTCTTATGAAATTAATCTTATATTTTTATATATATATATACAGAAAATACTAAAACCAACAACACTATATATCCTAGGGTGTTGGATCTAAGCAAATAGATACAAAATATAAGTTATAATTTATATAAAGCACTAAAATGACTAACGACACGGACAAAATATATTTACTCATTATCTCAAAAAAATTATGCGAGCACCCCAGTTATTCAAGATATCCGAAATTTGATGTACACATGTAACCAAACTTTTCAATTAACATATTTATCTGCCCATAATAATAGAAGCTATTGTAAATACACATACATGTAACATCTGTCTGAAAAGACCACTTTCAAAAGTGTACCATGGCTTTCAATCTTTTTAGACATGATTTTAGAGTCGGGTCTCTAGACAAGCTCAAATGGCAAAATATTAGTGAAAGCCGACAGTTTGTTTAAGACGACCCTTTCATTTGTTTTTTGAGTTTTAGACAAGTTATGTAAAGTATATTCAGGAAAAAAAATAAAGCTGAACTTTGTGTGTGGATAGAAATCAGCAATATTTTATACAAACAGAAGAGAAAGCAGTGGCTCATGTGTTTTATAAAAATAGTCGACAGAACTTATTAGAAGTTGGCTTCAATTGAAAGGGCTGTTAATGGTGTAATTTGTTTTTGTTTTTAATTATCATGTGCATCTAATTAGAAGTTTTAATTACTGGCTTCATGAATTGAAATTTTGGGCATTGTAGTGTATGTATATGTAAATGACGAGAGTCATTATCATTAACACATTAATGTACTTTAAAGTACAGGCACATGTATGTTACGCATTAAAATTGTGTTATATAGCATCTTTGAGCCCTCCTTACCAATGACAATGTATATCTCTTCTGTCTATATATTGGTGGGGGAGGGGGGGGGCACAAAGACACAATATAACATAATTTTACTGTATATGTCTGTGCCTTATCTCTTCAACCCCTGTGGCTACATTTAGACTCACCCAAATCACTAATTAGTAAATTTAGTAGAATAGTCTACTATCATTTTTCAGGAGTGAACAAGTTAAAATTACACATAAAATTATTGTAGAATTTTTATTCCAAATCATACACTCCTGCATTCTGACACTGGACTTTCCCAATCTTTTCAAATGGTTGAGTCCAAATGTGGCTTTAGGGGCTAGTTAGAAAGCACCTGTGTCAGACTTTTAGGCCTCTAGGCACTTCTGCTTCATTCAGTACCTACTTTAGTGCCAGCCTTTAAAAGGTATTCAGAGTTCCAGAAACCAGATAACAAAAAAATTTTTTTTTTATTTTTAAACTTTTGTGGTTAAAAAGTTTGTAAATTAATGTCAGACATGCTGACTGCCAACCTGGTAGAAATTTAAATTTGTTTCTCCACAGTTGCACTAAATAAAAAAGTAACAAGCTAGAAATTGGAAATTTTGTAACAGATGTTCAAAATCATTACGATTTATATGGACGTATATAAATCCAATAACGTTTTCTACCTGAGGGCCTCAGTGGTTTATTGGAGAATTTTCTAAAAGCAGCTTTCATTTATTTGAAATGTCGTTTCAACGTTTTATGTAGTTCTCTTGATTTTATTTATGTAGTTTTCTTCATCACATTTTCAGTACAGAGTTCAACAATGGCACACTAGTCTTGTTGTTCGGGACCAGTCAATTTTGCAGATGGAAACATGAAAGTTATTAAGTTCTTGTCCAACAGAGCAAGTTTTATTTGTCAGAGAAAAAAAATTCATTCATAAATATACATGTACTGTATTTCATAAATGAAAATATCTAAAAATGCAATTTTTTCTATCTTGTTTTTGTTGCCCTGTATTGATCGTCTTTTTTGTGTTTTAAACTTTCAGACCATTTTGATTTCTCAAAATCAGTGAGCCAATTTTAACCAAACTTGACAGGAACTACATGTACATGTATCCCTATGTGAAGCCGCATAAAGTTTGTGAATGAAAAAGGGCTAGGACCCATAGGAGCCCCAAAAGAGGCCAAAACTTGAGACATCTTTAAAAAAAAATTCTTCTCATGAACCATTGTTCAGATTTTTTTCAAATTTGGTATGCATAATTTTTTTTAGTCAATATTGACAAAGTTTTGAATAAAACCAGTATCTGCTTATAAATTTGCCACGAGGTAGCCCTTTAAATGACATAGAGTACAGTTTTATTAAATGGCTTATTAACTCAAAACTAATTGACATCTTGTACCTTTGTATAAAATCAAAATTTATGAGAAAGTTGCTAGTGATTGTTCTAAGGAACATCGGAACAAGGTTTCAAGGTCATTGAGTCAAAGGTCAAAGTCATGGACATCCAAATGGAAAATATCAGTTTTTCATCTGCTTTTAAACATTTTGGATTTCTTCTTAAGAACAGATTGGTTAATTTTAACCAAACTTGATAGAAACTTTCACTATGGAAAGCTACATAGTGTCTGCAAATGAAAATGGGTTATTACCTTTTGGGCTAAAAAAAAAGGGACATATTATTTATATGTAATGGATGAATAATTGGTGAGTGATGTAGCTACTAAAATGGTTAAAATTGATTTATATGTAAACAAATGGGATTTCTAGCTTTCCAGTTACGAGAAAAGAATCATGCACCACAATTGAGTTCCAGATAAAAAAATATCTGACTTGAAGGAGATGACCAGATCAACATCTTGATGTTGAGGCTAACACCTCAGTGGGGAATTGTTGATTCACCCCATCCTCGACTGATATTTTTCTACCTGGAATTAAAAGTGGAGCTATGTTTTACTATTCTAGCACTTAGAAAAGGAATTGTCCTTGCTTGCTTTTAAGAAGTATCAGATGGGCATTTGTGGTGCAAACATCCAATAAATGAGTGACCACAAGTGGTTCTGTTTGTACTTGTAGTCACATTAAAGGATTTGTTTTATAAAGACGTACAGGAACATATATAAAATATCGCATTGACCGCTGATAAAAATAAAAAACAAACTCATCAATGACATTGGCTAGTTCGTTTGTGTTTTTAAAGCTAGGTGAGGTATAGAAGGCACTTATATACATGTATGTGTATGATATAGACATGTTTATCTATCAACACTAAAAACTTGGAATTAGCCCCACGTAAACATGACAACAGTAGATATTGTAGGCTGTTAACATGTAAAGCCGGGAGTTATTTTGGTGTATCTGTAGATAATTAAATGTATTTATGTGTTAGATGCCAAAAAACCTTGTACATTTCTTTTCTTTTGGTTTTTTTTTCACACATTTGTTTTATAGAGATTTTGGCAACTTTTTTATTTGAGATACAAAATTGTATATCAACACTGTCTTCAAGATGAGAAATTTGGTACTAAAAGATCTGATGCAATCTTTAAGTAAAATCTCTGTGTAGTGTTATAGCTAAGGCGTGATATTTTGATATACATGTCCTTAAATTATTAAAGTGTTGAATTCAAGTCTAGATATGTAAAGTCAGCTGACAGTGGCACAGTTACAGTGTTTGTCTAGATATGTAAAGTCAGCTGACAGTGGCTCATTTACAGTGTTTGTCTAGATATGTAAAGTCAGCTGACAGTGGCACAGTTACGATGTTTGTCTAGATATGTAAAGTCAGCTGACAGTGGCTCAGTTACAGAGTTTGTCTATATATGTAAAGTCAGCTGACAGTGGCACAGTTACGGTGTTTGTCTAGATATGTAAAGTCAGCTGACAATGGCACAGTTTGTGTTTGTCTACATATATAAAGTCAGCTGACAGTGGCTCAGTTACAGTGTTTGTCTAGATATGTAAAGTCAGCTGACAGTGGCACAGTTTGTGTTTGTCTAGATATGTAAAGTCAGCTGACAGTGGCACAGTTACGGTGTTTGTCTAGATATGTAAAGTCAGCTGACAGTGGCACAGTTACAGAGTTTGTCTAGATATGTAAAGTCAGCTGACAGTGGCACAGTTACAGTGTTTGTCTAGGTATGTAAAGTCAGCTGACAGTGGCATAGTTACAGAGTTTGTCCAGATATGTAAAGTTCGCTGACAGTGGCACAGTAACAGTGTTTGTCTAGATATGTAAAGTCAGCTGACAGTGGCTCAGTTACAGTGTTTGTCTAGATATGTAAAGTCAGCTGACAGTGGCACAGTTATAGATTTGTCTAGATATGTAAAGTTAGCTGACAGTGGCACAGTTACAGTGTTTGTCTAGATATGTTAAGTCAGCTGATAGTGGCACAGTTACAGAGTTTGTCTATATATGTAAAGTCAGCTGACAGTGGCACAGTTATGGTGTTTGTCTAGATATGTAAAGTCAGCTGACAGTGGCACAGTTTGTGTTTGTCTAGATATGTAAAGTCAGCTGACAGTGGCACAGTTACAATGTTTGTCTAGATATGTAAAGTCAGCTGACAGTGGCACAGTTACAATGTTTGTCTAGATATGTAAAGTCAGCTGACAGTGGCACAGTTACAGAGTTTGTCTAGATATGTAAAGTCAGCTAAGGAAAATGCATTATGCACACATTTAAACTGCGTTTATGACATTCAATAGACCACATAATTTTTCCATTGCACGTTAATTGCATGTCATTTACGCTAATAAGAAGACCTATTTTCCTGTGCTTATTGTTTCAGCATCACCGACTCCTAGTTTCGGAGTTTTTTTTGTCAGATTTCAAAATCTGTTTTGCAGCAAAATTGCAACAAGCCCGGTTATATTGGATACATTCTGTGAACATGAAAAATCTTAAACGAGTTGTAGAAAAACGAGATTTTTCAATTTAATCATGATGAAGGTCTCTGAAGCATTTAATGTGTGCATTGATTATTTGTGTTCACTTTTGTTCAATTTTTTCTTAAATATAAGTTTTTAATGCTTCATTAATTTGTTGTGATGTGTGATGAAGCTATATGCCATAATGTATTTCAAAAGCAACTGACGACATATGAAACTTACAAGCATGGTGTTGTAGCCTACTAATGCCTATACTTGATAAACAGTGTCCGACATCGATTGTCATCAGAACTGTCCTCGCTGGCTCAGAAAGCTAGAATTTGAATTTTGAACGTTGTTTTACGCCACACTCAACAATTTTTCAGTTACATGTGGTGGCCAGTTTTTAGAGGTGGATGAGAGATCCCAGTGTAAATGTAAATGGAAAGAGAACACCAGCCTTCTGCAAGTAAACTGGCAAACCTCACAAAATCAGCTTTGTTTCCAGTGGGACTTAAATCCAAACTGACTAGAGATGAGAGACTTCATGGTTTAACCCATTCACCCCTAAAGACACATTTGGACTAGACTACCTCATTGATTTATGGAAGAGTCTATTGTTTTTCAGGGGTTGATGAGATAATATGAGATGCTTGGACATGGAGCTCCCCCCCCCCTCAGAAAGCTAGAGCATTGCCCTAATAAACTGTCTGTAAACCATAAGTGATTGCCCCTTACCCAGGTACTCAATTTAAGCTAAGAAAGGCATGTACATTGTTGTCAGTCCATAGTATAAGTTAAAATCTTTTGCTCTTCACCTAAATCTGGTGACATCTGCATATGAGTAAACATTCTGAAAAGATGAAATATAAAAATGAAAGAAAACAGATAATAAGGTACAACTGTCAGCTTTGTGACCACTCTTTAGCTGTGACACATAAAAATAGCCACAAATATACAGATATCCGAATTTTATTTATTTAAGGATAAATTCAGATATATATATATATATATATATATATATATATATATATATATATATATATATATATATATATATACATATATATATATATATATATATATATATAAAATGTACATGACAGTATGTTAAGTATCCAATTTTATCTGTTTATTCAATGTACAATTATGTAAGCATGTTAAGTATTCTACTCTTTAAAACACAAGGACTTTCTCTCTTATTCTAACTTTCTGTTTTTATTCTTTCTTTTCACTTTTTCTCTCTCATTCTCTTATTTTGTTTTCTCTCTCTCTCTCCAAATACTGCATATTCTCTCTCTCTCTCTCTCTCTCTCTCTCTCTCTCTCTCTCTCTCAGCTTGCTACTTGTTAACTGTCAGATCTATGTCAACACTGATATTCTCTCTCTCTCTCTCTCTCTCTCTCTCTCTCTCTCTCTCTCACAGCATGCTACATGTTAAGTGTCAGATCTACAGTATGTATACATTGATATTCTCTCTCTCTCTCTCTCTCTCTCTCTCTCTCTCTCTCTCTCTCTCTCTCTCTCTCTCTCTCTCTCTCTCTCTCTCTCTCTCTCTCTCTCAGCATGCTACTTGTTAACTGTCAGATCTACAATATGTCAACACTGATATATTGTTTAGTTTTGGACAATGACTGGTACACACAATGACTAACCTACTTTTAACAGTTTGTACACAAGATAACAATCTGTACCCTGTTTGATGAAATAGACACTTGAAATGTACATAATTTTTCATGTCACAAACAATCTAAACATAGTAAGCCATCATGCACTTTCATGCTTTCTTCAACATAACCTAAACATGCATATATACTAGCGGAAAAAGAAACCGAGTTGTTAAGTAATTTCTTTTATAGATTCATATACAAAATATTATGTTGCATTATGTATATCATTATTTAATATAATGTATTGTCTTTCAATTCAAACACCAAATCACATCATAATGTCCATTATGGTTGACACGAACAGCCACTGAAAGTAAAGGGAGTGCAAAAAAGTTTCACAAGTTTGATAGCGTGTATGACTGCCATTTGCACCGGTGCATTCTTCACACCTATGATGCATTGAATGAAGTAGGTTATGCAAAAATGTCTGGGGAATGTTCCACCGTATGTGCAATAAAGAAGGATGCAAAGCGTCCAACGTAGCAGGGGGTCTGGCTTTTGATGTAGACGTTGTTCCATTTCATCCCAAACATGTTTTATAGGCAATAAATCCGGTGACATCGCAAGCCAGGGTAGCACATTCACGTTTTGCTGCTGAAAATAGTCACTAACAACATGTATGGTTGCGTGTTGTCCTGCTGCAGAATGATGTGATGCTGGTTGTTGTGAATGAATGGAATAACGGTAGCGTACGCTGGGTAAATTGCCCTCCACTATCACCAAAGGGGTCCTTCCATGTGTTGTAATTCCACCCAAGACCATAACGCTCCCTCCGCCGAATTGGCGACACTGAATAACGCAGGCGTCAATGTAACATTTTCCAGCATGACGGTAAGCCAGAACACAATTGTCACTGCTGTCAAGATGAAATCTCGACTCGTTCGTAAACAGAACTTCTGCCAAATCTCTGTTATTGAAATGACGATGCCTCCTACACCATGCTAACGTCGCAACACGGTGACATCGGAGCAAAACAGGACAAATAGCATGACGTCATTGAAAGATGTTGGCCTGTCGCAATCTGTTCCTTAGGTACGAGAACTTATCCGTTGATGCTTCTAGCGGTCAAAGTAGCCGAATGAAAATAGATTATGCAAATGTGATGTCCATGTATACGTATCTTGCCGATCTGACGTCACACACGGGTGTCCTGATCGTGGGTGGTCCCGAACGATGCCATCTTCTACATAAAGCATTTAGTGTTAATATGAACTTTAAACTGCCTTGCCACATTCCTTTGAGACATCCCAGCTTCCAGCATCCCAATATCACGCAAACAATCATTTTCATTTTCACGCGGGCGTCCTGATCGTGGGTGGTCCCGAACAGTGCCATCTTCTCCATAAAGCATTTAGTGTTAATATGAACTTTAAACTGCCTTGCCACATTCCTTTGAGACATCCCAGCTTCCAGCATCCCAATAGCACGCAAACAATCATTTTCAATCATTAGAGGCATATCTCAATCAAAAATTTTATTCCAAAAACCGATGTTTTTCTGTTTCTGTCAATGAATGCAAGAAATTCTAATTGATAACTAACCACGTCGCTTAGGCTCGAAACTCAAGAAATGGTGCTGTGGCCATCAAGGCAAATCGAACTCAATATTTAACAAATTGAGTACTCAAACACGCGTTTAGTATATTAAACTACCGGTATGCCTTTAGGATTAAAGAGCGATCAAAGAATACTTTTTATGTTTTATATTTAACTTTAAAGTATACAGTTTCTTTCTTTTTCGCTAGTATATATACAATTATATGACGGCTGCTGATTGGGGTGGTCTACCTCATCTTAGGCCTTCCTTTAAACTTTTGAACCAAATGTCTTTATACTCTACAAAATATAAGTATATCTCGATGAATGGCCAAGGGCTGATCAAATTAAATGAAATTAAAATTCACTGTCCTTGGTATAGAAATATGTTTATGTTAACTGACAATTCCTGTTTGAATTTGGTCATGTTTCTTTTTTTTTCTTTTTTTTAAATGGTAATTTCTATTTTACTTCATGACATATTTATTAGAGGGGAGTATAGGCCTAAATGCCAGCCCCCTACAAATGCCAGGTGCAACTGAAGTAATTCTAGTATATTTTAGGCTTTTCAAATAATTTGAAAAATTGCATGTTATTTTTAAATTATGTTATTAATTATACATGTACATGTATAATTAGTAAGGGACAGACACTGTGGGATAATGTTGGGTTCTGAGACCACCTTCTATAATCTGTGATCCCCCAATCCATCTTCTTGGTTAACCAGTACCTGCTATATGTCTATACATGTATGTACTGGCTCAAATTCAGGATATCAGCTCTGAAAAGTCCAATTTAGTCAGAATTGATAAACTGTATATTTATCATGTAATACAAACATCACACATTTGATCTGTGTAAGTTATTACCAATCAGTTTTAAGTGTGTGTGTATATATATATATATATATATATATATATATATATATATATATATATACATATATATATATCAGTGTTCATGGACAATAAAACCATGTAAGAGTTATAATAATTACATAGATCTATTTTATTATTACATGTACATATTTCTCCCTTTGGCAAAATAGAAATAATCTTCTTGTCTGTCTGTTATAATGTCACAGATAAAAATGTCTGGTCAGTTTTACAGATGAAATCTTCTTGTGAATCAACCATTTGGATGGTCAATATCAATTTTGATGGTCAGTTAAGCCAGATCAACCTGATTACACCTGGTCAGTCATTCAGGTAGATTTAAGGTAATTGGTCTAAATACTGACCAGTATTAAAGAGTACACCCCGCGTGGACAAATCTCTTTAGTACAGGTAACATGGCATAACAGATCTACCATTACAAAATGACACTGGGGATGAAAGTTTAAAATATCACAGAGTTGAGTAGTTTCTACAGAGAGATATTATCTTAATGTTTAAAGTGAACTAACAAAATGAACCTTCTATTTTGAATTAATGTTGGACTTATTACAAATTGTAATCCAGCTCGTTCAGACCCTTTAATTAACTGACATCGACCCTTGGAAAAACAATGGACTCTTCTGTAAATCATTGATTTAAGGCCAGTCCAAATGTTTCTTAGGATTGAAGGAGTTAAATCTGTCAGATAATGGATAAGAAGTATACATTTATGTTTAGATATATGTTTGTCAACAGTGATGGGTGGTAGGACCTTAATTGCTCCAGGCCTTGAGTGATTATTGTAAGCCATTTGTACTTCTGGAGTTTTTGTCATGTGTAAGTCGGTGACCTTGCACTTGATGACTCAGCTACTAATGTTGGTTTTTTTTTTTCATCGCTCGGATCATTCAATCTATATGTTAGAAAAATCTGTGAATGAATAATCCTTTGATCAAGTTGATTTTTTTGAATAAATCTATTGATTAGCAAAAAAAAAAAAAAAAAAAATGAGATGATCTTGACATCAAACATTCATTTGATAGTTAATATGATACATTTTTAAGGTATAAATATGATACATTTTTAAGGTATTTTATGAAGTGCTGTTTGTTTTCTGTGATCATTCTGGATTTATGATATTATATACACAGCCCGTCCTGTCTTTGAGAGATCACTTTCATTAATGATCACCATGCAGTCTGATGATTTTAAACAATCAGAACAATTTTGTCGAATGATCTCTATAAATTAAAAGTGACCACCTGTCAGAAAACATCACAGGTCTCTCAAGTAAAGACATAGTTCTACTTTATTAATATACACAGTGTGATTGAGCATGTGTTGTGTATGTATGTGTGCATTGTGTATGTGTGTTGTGTATGTGTGTGTGTTGTGTATGCATGACTGTGCACATGTGTGTTGTGTATGTATGTGTGTGTCTGTGTATGTTCATTGTCTCTGTGTCTATTGTGTATGTATGTGTGTGTCTGTGTGTGTTCATTGTCTCTGTGTGTATTGTGTATGTATGTGTGTGTTGTGTATGTTCACTGTCTCTGTGTGTATTGTGTATGTATGTGTGAGTCTGTGTTCATTGTCTCTGTGTGTATTGTGTATGTATGTGTGTGTCTGTGTGTGTTCATTGTCTCTGTGTGTTGTGTATGTATGTGTTTGTCTGTGTATGTTCATTGTCTCTGTGTGTATTGTGTATGTATGTGTGTGTCTGTGTGTTCATTGTCTGTGTGTTGTGTGTGTATGTGTGTGTCTGTGTGTGTTCATTGTCTCTGTGTGTATGTATGTGTGTGTCAGTGTGTGTTCATTGTCTCTGTGTGTGCACTGTGTATATATGTGCTGTCTGTGTGTTCATTGTCTCTGTGTGTATTGGGTATGTATGTGTTATCTGTGTGTGTTCATTGTCTGTATGTGTATTGTGTATGTATGTGTTGTCTGTGTGTTCATTGTCTCTGTGTGTGTATTGTGTATGTATGTGTGTGTTCATTGTCTCTGTGTGTGTATTGTGTATGTATGTGTGTGTTCATTGTCTCTGTGTGTATTGTGTATGTATGTGTTGTCTGTGTGTGTACTGTGTATGTATGTGTGTTGTCTGTGTGTTCATTGTCTCTGTGTGTGTATTGTGTATGTATGTCTTGTCTCTGTGTGTTCATTGTCTCTGTGTGTGTATGTATGTGTGTGTCTGTGTTCATTATCTGTGTGTGTGTTGTGTATGTATGTGTGTGTCTGTGTGTGTTCATTGTCTCTGTGTGTGTATTGTGTATGTATGTGTGTGTCTGTGTTCATTGTCTCTGTGTGTGTATTGTGTATGTATGTGTGTGTTCATTGTCTCTGTGTGTATTATGTATGTATGTGTGTGTCTATGTGTGTTCATTGTCTCTGTGTGTGTATTGTGTATGTATGTGTGTGTCTATGTGTGTTCATTGTCTCCATGTGTGTATTGTGTATGTATGTGTGTGTTCATTGTCTCTCTGTGTATTGTGTATGTATGTGTGTGTCTGTGTGTGTTCATTGTCTGTATGTGTATTGTGTATGTATGTGTGTCTGTGTGTGTTCATTGTCTCTGTGTGTGTATTGTGTATGTATGTGTGTGTTCATTGTCTTTGTGTGTATTGTGTATGTATGTGTGTGTCTGTGTGTGTTCATTGTCTGTGTGTGTATTGTGTATGTATGCATGTGTCTGTGCAGGTGCATGCTGTCCTTATATTGCTTCTATATGTTAGAAAATCTGTTTTATATTCACAAGCTGTCTAAAATACCAGCAAAATAATATGTAAAGGGAATCATAACAAGGAAATGATATAAAGCATTTCATATTTCTATATGTAATTAATCACTTTGTATTTAGTTTTTTTTGGGGGGGATTCATCTTTTCTTTTAATGGTATGACAAATATTCTCCATTACATCACATGCATTTTCAACAAGATCCATTTCAACTGCTTTTGACCTGGTAGTTATTTTTGTGTGGTATTTATACATAAAAACTTGATTGTCATGCGTAAGTTGTGTATTTTGATCCCAAACATGTAGGCGAAATATAAAACTATTTATGCAGGTTTCACATGAACCAAAACAGAGAATAACTTTGTATGAAATAATTAAACCATCACAGAAAAATAATCAAACAGAAAGAAATATTGTCCTTTTTTCCCCTTAGTAGGCCTACAATTTGTTTTTAACCATAATATTGAATTACATTACTTTTTGCAACTTTAAATACCAAGCTAGACAATTTTGTCTGTTTATATCTCGAAACTTCTACAAAATCCTGTATAATCCATCTCAAATATGTGTCACCATTTTGATATGTGGGTCAATGCTTTACAAATTATTTATCAAGGTCTCGATTTTCTTTGCATGTGAATAGAATGTGTTTCTATTTAGACAATTTACAACAGCTAGGACTGCTAACATATACACGCTTTAAATAATCTGAGGAGTACAAGAATTCCTCCCAAAAATCTTTAGTTACAGTCAAACTTTTCTATAAAGGGAACAGGAAAAGGTAGCTGTTACAAACAGGTGGCCTTTATAAAGAGGTTTATTCACTGTAAAAAAAAAGTCAATTATAGGTTATGTTTGAATTGATTTATAGGCAGGTGCCCTTTATACAGAGGTGGCCTATTAATGCAAGTTTGACTGTATACTCTTTGGGCCCATTGCAATTCTTTAAATATCGGCAATCTCAAATTATATTTTATCATTTTGACTATGAGTTCAATGTAATTCTGATGGATGTCATTGAAGAGAAAAATTAATTTCTTTTCATTCACTTAAAATATATCAAGTCTATTGTATATAGAGTGAAGCTTACGATTTTCCCCGTAAAAAATAAAAAATTTCTTAGATTATAGTAATCAAAATTTGGATTTGTTTTCAAACTGTAGGGCTTACATAGATAGAGTGGGACCTGGCTTGAGAGACCACCGTAATGTGGTCACTGTAATACAGGTGGTCTCTCCCAAAAGAGGTTTTGTGAACAGAATTCAGGGATTAACTGAATGGTTTTCAGAATATGGTTTCAAAAGACAGATGATCTTCCATGACAGTGGTCTATCAAGACAGGTTCCACTGCACTTCCTATTTTTTCATCAGATAAGAAAAGAATTTAATTAGTTCCTATAACTGTAGGCAGTAGATTTACACAAATTTCAAACTGCAGCATGGAGTTCTATGTTTTCATGTCAAGATTCTCTAAAATATGTGGAATTTTTTTTAGTATTTACTGGATAGTGACATATTATAAACTGATAGTCTAAACTATAATTCAGCGGAACCTGTCTTGATAGACCATTCTCATGAAAGACCACCTGTCTTTTGAAACCACATTCTAAAAACCATTCAGTTAATCCCTGAATTCTGTTCATACAATGGTTAAATAAATTCCTTTAGATGAAACCTCTTTTGAGAGACCACCTGTCTCGAGAGACCACATTTCAGTGGCAGATGGGGTGATCTCTCCGGGCAGGTTCAACTGTAAAAAAAAAAATTGTTTTGTTTGAATGGTGGCTTATGTCTTTCTCAAAATTTTAGTTTTATGGTGGCATCCATTTTTTAATAGTGGATGAGAGAAGCCATGGTTACAATGTATTATGGAAGCAACCACCAGCCGGCTGCAAGTAAACTGGCAGCTTAGGTTTCAGTGGGATTCTTTACCTGCATATTTTCTCCATATGCCTATGTATGTTTCACTGGCTTCGTATGTATGTGTGCCTTTGTGTGTATGTGTATGTGTGCCTCTGTGTGTATGTATGTGTGCCTCTGTGTGTATGTGTATATGTGCCTCTGTGTATGTATGTGTGCCTCTGTTTGTATGTGTATGTGTGCCTCTTTGTATATGTATGTGTGCACCTATATGTGTGTATGCATACGGTAAACATATATTCTCATACTTTTATCAGACTGAAAAATAATTAAGTATACCCAACGTCTTAAAAAGGGAGAGTTTATTGAACTCAAAACCACAAAAATGTAACTAACAATAGCTCATAATGTAGAGAGGTGTGTTACAGTTGTTTATTTCCTGGTTAGCTGCCAATAGTATTACAGTATTCAGTGACTATCTCGCATGTAGTCTTATTCTGGAGGTTTCACCTGGTTCAGTCAACCATGAAGTTTTTGTGTCTACAACGGTTATTTAACACATCATCAAATATGTGTACAAACCATTCCGTTTACTTGTCACGCTGTCATTTCTTGATATATCACACCTTGTCCCAATATTCGTGCCTCTGTTTGTTTTGGTCGGACTTCGAAGATAATACAACAGTCGTTATACAGAAATATTTATATAGAGTTTGTTTGGAGAGATAGTTCATGCATGAAAATATGATTTTGTACTATATGTCATGTATATATACATGTACTCTCCTGTTACAAGAATGAATAATAGGGTCAAACTAGGACTTCTCCAGATATAAAATATATGTGTATGTTCAGGTGAATAAGTTTGATTTTTGGTTTTTATCATTTGATTACTGTATTTTTGCTCCCATTCAATTTTCACCATTTTTGCCCTTATATGAGAGGGCGAATTTTAAATGAAAGCGAATTTTAAAGCTAAATAATTGAACCACAGACATCCATGCCATCAATGATCTATGATGATTCAGGAGTGAATATGTGTTCTGTTGTAAAAGGCAAAAATAACCAGGGGCAAAATTAACCAAGGGCGAAAAAAAAAAAAACAAGGGGCGAAAAAAAAAACAATTGGCGAAAAAATTGCAGGTTAATAGTCATTATATTCTCTGCAATAAAATCATATATAAATACCAAAGTGTTAAACTAGTAAGAAAAGTCATGGACAACATACAGAGAGAAAATTGGACACAGACCAACAACTTCTGAATAATATGGAGGTGAGATCAGGTGTTGGGAAGCAGTATGTATTCATATCAGATGATGGGGAGCAGTTAGTATTCAATATATGTTATATAGCTATAGTTATACAGTGAAACCTGCTATAGCGGCCACCTCTATATAAGGATTACCTGTCTATAAAGGCCAGTTTTTTCAAGTCCATTGACTGCATAATTCAACTAAATTGAACCTGTGTATAAGGGTCACCTGCATATAAAGGTCAATATTTTCTGGTCCCTTGGGTGGCCCCTATATACAGGTTTCACTGTATTTGTAAAGCAAAATGCTTAAGCATTTGAAATTGATATTCTGTGGGATAATTATCCGTCCTCTATTGATTTTGTGAGGTGGCCGAGTTTATATTGTTTTATTCAGCCTGTTTGTCTATACATTTTTTGATATGCCAAAATTCTTTTGTTTGTAAATTCATCTTAATACTGTATATATATGTGTGCTACAATTTAGTCTGTGGACTAGCCTTATTCCTTTATCTAACCTTGACCATGACCCCAGTGACCGTTTACTTTACTATGATATACATGTGGGTACATGTACATTGTACATATGCTACACAGAAATTTTGGAAAAAATTTGGAACTTATCAATCCCTGAAAAAAAATGGATCTTCTGTAAATCAATGACCTAGACCAGTCCAAAATGTGTCTTTAGGGGTAAATTATTATTATTATCTTAAATGTACATGTATAAGGTAAAGGTATTGTGCATTACTTTTAGGCTAGAGGCTCTGTAGACAGGTAGAGAATTTGCAAGACTTTCTTACTTTTAGTTTTTCAGCATCCCTGCCCAGTCTATAAATTGGAGACACCTGTCAATCTACGTTCAACTTTTGTGAGGTGATGTAATACAGTAGAACCTGTCTTGAGAGACCACCCCCATCTGCCATTGTAATGTGGTCTCTCAAGACAGGTGGTCTCTCAAAAGAGCTATAATATACTTAAAGGATTATTTAACCAAGTGGTTTCCAGAATGTGGTCTCAGAAGACAGGTGGTCTTTCATAAGAGTGGTCTTTCAAGACAGGTACCACTGTATGTAAGCCCCACTGAATTGCTCTGCCGGTCAGAAGTGGTTCAATTTGAATTAGTGCATTATCCCATTCATCCCTAAAGACACATTTGGACTGGTCTAAGTCACTGATTTACAGAAGAGTCCATTGTTTTTCAGGAATTGATGAGTTATGCATGATAATTTGTCATTAAAATTGCCTTCATTTCCTGTCCGTTCATGATTGTGGAGAAGTACAGAAAACAAATAATTTGATGAACAAAACAAATAACAAATATTTTGCGGCAAACATTTTCCATGAATTGTTGCGGTTATAAAATTTACTTACACAGGTGATCATATATAATTTTAAAAATGAAGATTTATCAGTGATGGGGTATATGTATGCGTGTACATGCAATGTTGAGTTGTATCAGTACAGGATGGCTTGAGAGTACCATGTTTTCACCGTGTTTTTGTGATAATCTAATACATAAATTGTTCTGTAGATGTTAAGCTATGTCTATTTTTTTTTTTATCTCTTTGATTCTTTGTTGTTTTACATCCAGCATTAAGAATTTTTCATTCACATGGAGACCAACAGCTGTAGATGAAATGCCACAAATTTTAACCTATGCTTTTGATTTATGCCACGGCAGTGAGGATTCTGTAACATGCCATGCCTGCTGTGACCCTTGACCTCAGTTCTAAGTATCATCCGAAAGATCCCTTTTCTCTCTTATCAGAATGATAATTGATATACATGTATCGGTACTCCTTTACAGGTGATAAGTAAAATGTGTCCCACAACTATGTTTTTACCCAGCAACCCCTGAAAAACAATGGACTCTTCTGTAAATCAATGACTTCAACCAGTCCAAATGTGTCTTCTGGGGAGAATAAGGTAAAGTGTAAAAATGAATTCATATAAACATCTTTGGTACAGTGGAACCTGTCATGAAAGACCACCTGTCTTCTGAGACATTATTCTAAAAACCACTATGTTAAATAATTCTGTTCACAAAACCTCTTTTGAGAGACCACCTGTCTTAAGAAACCACATTTTGGTGGGTACCACATCATGATAGGTTCCATTGTACAATGTAAGTGGATATTTATGTGTATTTCTCATAAGTTTATTAATTTAAAGTAAGTTTGGTATGTGTACCATTAACTCATCAAAAGTCCCGAAAAACAATGGACTTTTGTGTAAATCAGCAACTTGGATCAGTCCAAATGTGTCTTTAGGGGTGAATGAGTTAAGTAAATAAATGTGTAGGTACAGTCAAAACTTGTCTATAAAGGCCACTCAAGGGAACAAGTCAAAGTAGCCATTATAGACAGGCGGTTTTATAAAAGAGGTTTATTCATTATAAGAAGGTTAACAAAGTGTATGTTTAACATGTTTAAATGGCCTTTATAGGCAGGTGCCCTTTATACAGAGGTGGCCTTTGATGCATTTTTGACTGTATGCTCAGTGTGTGTATCTCCGTAAAAGTGAAGAAAAAACTTCTATTGGGTGATTAATATTAGTTCCATTTGATAGATCAACAACAACAACTTTTATTATCTACTTGACAAGAATCGTAACCAGATAATGTTCCTAATAGAAAACTGGGATTTTATCTAGAAAAGTAAATATTTCTATGCAAATACATTTGTAATTACTACTGAAAATTTCTGTCACTTTGCTAGTATGCACAACTGTGGCATTTTAAAGGAAACTTTAATTTGTCACTGTTTGGCGGCCTCACTCTCTGTCTGTCTCTGCATATCTCTCTCTGTCTATCTCTGCATCTCTCTCTGTCTCTGTCTATCTCTCTCTGTCTGTCTGTCTGTCTCTGTCTGTCTGTCTCTCTCTCTCTCTCTCTGTCTGTCTCTCTCTCTCTCTCTCTCTGTCTGTCTCTCTCTGTCTGTCTATCTCTCTCTGTCTCTCTCTCTCTCTGTCTCTTTCTCTCTCTGTCTCTCTCTCTATCTCTCCAAATGTGTCTATGATTTACTTATTAACACATCAACCCCTGCATAAATCGGTTAATAGTCTGGTCTACTGTCATAATTCAGAAGTGAACAAGTTCGTACTGCATGTAAAATTATCGTTAAACTTTTATTCTAAATCATACACCCCTATATTCTGAGTGTACTTAAAAATTTTTTGAAATGGGCGGGTCCAATTCTGACTTCAGAAGTGAATGAATCAATTGTGAGATAGGTACATTGTATGCTGTATCATGGAGTCCAGGTATGCACAGATTCTGTTCTACACAAAAATTGGAGAAAATGATAACAAACTCCATTTCTATAATTAGATGTACATAATTAATGGTTAGAACGTATATAAGGCTAACCAATATCTGTCTCTAGCAACTAGTAGACACATACATAACTGCTAGTAACAAAAGTCTCCATGATATATCATCGAGTCAATCAATTAGCACCTGGTATAACTATCAAATGACCAATCACATCATTCCAATATGCATTGTTCAAGTAATTGTAGTACCGGTAATTTTGATATTAGTACTCTGGGTTCACACTGACCTTGAAAAGTGCTCGAGTTGAATATAGAGTTAATCCTTGAAAAGTGCTTGAAAACAAAAATACCCTTGAAAAGTGCTTGAATTTAATGCAAATTACCGATAGTTGATTTATTTCATCAGAGTGCTTGAATTCTACTCTTTGCTTGTTTATTTATCGCTAAAGAAGGACATTTAGATAAAGAAAATTTAGCTTGATCATACAGACCCTTCACAAAGTATAATACAATTTGAGTAAAGCATTTTGGTAATGCTGTACTGCTGGATCTCTTTGGTGTGTAGTGGAACTCTAAGCAGTATTTTGAGGACCGCCATTGAAATGTGAAAAACTTGCCTTTTTTTACTTTGTTTTGGCTTGCAGGGTCTTGATAGCTTAAACATGCTAAGTGCTTGAAAAGTGCTTGAAAAATACTGAAAATTCCTGGAAAAGTGCTTGAAAATATCTTTTTCATTGGCTGTATGAAGCGTATGAGTACTATCTGATTATATTGTTGTTTTAAGCCCAGCCAAAAATTGATTACACATGTTAACATAATCAGTTATATGTAAAATGAAATGTCATCCTTTAAAATGAAATTATACCAATACTTTCATGCAGGATCCGGGTTTTAAAGGGCCATTAGCTGTTTTTTTTCCCTAAATTTTTTTTTCCCTTTATATACTACTTTTGAATTGATACACAATAACAAAAAGGAGATATACATAGGCTTAAAAATTCTTAAATTCCATATATTTTATGAAAATTGCTTGTGAACCCCAGATCTTGCACTTTTAATGCCCCTTTAAGTTTGATCTGAAAGCCTCATGACTTTCACTTTATATGCTGATCATTTTGTGAACAAAAACTGACTAATTTTCTAATTCTCACTAAATTGTAGGTTTAGCTTGGTACCAAAAACTGTACCCTTATACCTCATACTTCACTAGGCAATCGCTCGATATATACTCTGACAGAACTACTTGAAGCAATCAAAGTACATATTGTACCAGTGCTGCGTATGTACTAATATGACTACTGCTGTGACTACTACTACTACTGCTTCTGTGATTACTACTACTGCTGTGACTACTACTACTACTGCTGCTGTGATTACTAATACAGCTGTGACTACTACTACTACTGCTGCTGTGACTACTACTACTGCTGTGACTACTACTGCTGCTGTGATTACTAATACAGCTGTGACTACTACTGCTGCTGTGATTACTAATACAGCTGTGACTACTACTGCTACTGTGATTACTAATACTGCTGTGACTACTTCTACTGTTATGACTCACTGTGACTACTACATGTACTATTATGACTACTACATATGTACTAGTGTTACTAATACTACTACTACAGTGACTACTACTACTACTATTACTACCACTATTTACTACTGTGACTACTACTGATGTGACTTCTACTAGTTTTGTGACTACTACTACTGTTTTGACTACTACTGTAATGATTACAGAGTGACTACTACTGTGACTACCAGTTATGTGACTAATACTACTACAATGACTACTACTGCTGTGACTGCTACTACTGTGACTACTACTACTGCTGTGACTACTACTGCTGTGACTACTACTGCTGTGACTACTACATGTACTACTGATTTGACTGCTACTACAATGACTACTTCTACTGATGTGACTACTACTGATGTGACTACTACTACTGATGTGACTACTACTACTGATGTGACTACTACATGTACTACTGCTGTGACTGCTACTACAATGATTACTTCTACTGATGTGACTACTAATTTGACAACCACTGCTGTTGCTTGTGAAACCCAGTTTGGCTATTGTTCAATCAGACCTTACTATTGTATATGCACAAGACAGTGGACATGATCCTACTTTCTACATGTGACTACTAATATATAGGAATATACTACTACTACGTTATGACCTGAGTATATCTCTTATTTGTTATGTACATCATTTAAGTAGTAATATATATATATATATATAATTAACAGCAAATATCCATTGAAATAACAGTGATATATAAAGCTTTATATATCGCTGCTAATAATGATAATGAGCAATATTGTATTTTTATAACCATAATAAGCGATTTACATACATGTTGTATTATATAGCTTAATAGCTTAATATATAGGCCTACCGCCGCTGTCATCTTTATATATTTTATTCATTCATTCATTCATTCATGTTACTTGTGCAAAATTCGTTCCTTATATGGTCTTAGTAATTCCACTTACGGGTATTTAAATAACAGCCTTAAATGGCCAGTGACAAGGAAATACATATAAGGATATATACATGTACATAGGTGATATGTCTCATAACAGATTGCTCATGCTTTTTGTCGCATTTTATTAATCATCTTCAGATTGTACAAAAGTCGGTAAATATCAGTAGGCCTAAATTGCCGCGACTCATGCAGTCAATCTTGTCAATCAAGAAATCTGTGTTCCTCAAATACCTTGTATGATTGCATTAACTTTTCAATGAATTGAAAGTTTTTGCTTAAAATAACTTCCAACTTCTGCGAAATCATCGGGGCGTAAACTCCCATTCATAAATATTTTTATATCCGAAACAGCAACGTTTAAATATGACTTCAGTGCACTAGTAAAAATTGACGCCCGATATATGTATCTGGTATAGGCCTATATGTTTGTTGTAAAGTGTAAACTGACTGGGTTTGAAGCAGTACAGTGTTTACATGTATTTATATAGTGATATTTTGGGAAATCTTAAACATGGCGCATTTAGAAGGGCGTGGAAGGCACACGCCCCTATTGTCCCTCTCTTTTTTTGTGATTTGACACGGAATTTAACACGTTATCTTTAATTCAATCCACCTAGATCCTTCTATGGACATTTAAAATCAATGCAGTAAAAATAACTGATATACGATGGAATTATTGTGGTTGGACAACGGAAGAAGGAGCAACCTCCATATGCCTTTTTTTTTATCTACACGGTAGCAGAGACTTATATAACACATACATATGTCTCTGACGGTAGGGGGAAAATACCGAAATATACTGGCGTGTACCTAACGGATGTACAAGGAATACAGAAATGTATTATAAAAAAGGTCGTACAAAAAAAGTCACAATGGAGGGTACATGTTATATTGACACGATAAACATATAAGTATACAGCTGGTAGCAGCGAAAATACTGAAATGCCGTTATATACATGATACACCACATGTCCGCAAAATTGTGAACTTTGTCTGGTCAAACATGACTGACAACGTCCCCCTAATCTAGGTCCAGTTATGTACCGTAATAATTGTTGACATCAGATAGCATAATTAGGTCTTACAAATGACATAAAAATGTCTAGAAGGAGTCTAATGATATTAAACACGTTTATTACTCCAATAAATATGATGTGCGATTTAGTAGCTAGTGATATGGCCATAGGAATATTACCTGAATAACAGAAGGCTAGACATCTAAATAGATCGTTTTAAATAGAAGCACCTTCAGAAAATCTCTCTCTCTCTCTCTCTCTCTCTCTCTCTCTCTCTCTCTCTCTCTCTCTCTCTCTCTCTCTCTCTCTCTCTCTCTCTCTCTCTCTCCATACGTCTATGATAGCAGTGATGTATAAAGCTGTTGGGATTTATCGCATCGTTGGTGATTATAGCCTACTATCACACAAGCCCATGTTCTACGATTTGACAGTGGTTTACAGGATCATGAAAGTTTTAATCTATATAGACGTATATAACACAGAAACGTATATATATAACATGTATATAACACAGAAACGTATATATAACATGTATATAACACAGAAACGTGTATATAACACAGAAACGTATATATAACATGTATATAACACAGAAACGTATATATAACATGTATATAACACAGAAACGTATATATAACGTGTATATAACACAGAAACGTATATATAACATGTATATAACACAGAAGCGTATATAGCCTATAGCACATGTATAACACAGAGACGTATATATATAACATGTATATAACACATACATTTATATATAGGCCTAACACACACACACACACATATATATATATATATCACGGATACATATAACAGATACATGTATAACACAATCGAAATGTTACAAAAAGTAGGCCTACCGTTGAGAAGTTAGAATTACAGACATGTATGTATAACAATGTTATATCAGCGATATATATAAAGCATGTTAGGCTTTATATATCGCTGCCGGTTATATATGTCCCTGAAAGAACATTTGAATTATAAGTATGCAAAAAAAACCCAGAAAAACACTCAAATTTCACAAATTTTCGGCCACTTGGCCTTTATCAAGTGAAAGACGACAATATGTGTATCAGTTACATAGTATTAAGTCTGCACAATACAAAGCTCAAGTGCAAATGAAATTGTGAAATTTGAGTGTTTTTCTGTTTTTTTTTTTTGCATACTGATACTTCCCTTTGGAGGATATTAAATTTTATTTATATTATATAATGTATAATTATATATAACGTATAAATATATATATATATATCAGCGATATATAAAGCTAATATTAGCTTTATATATCGCCGATATATATATATATATATATATATATATATATATATATATATATATATATATATATACAACACTGTCGTAAGCAAATTGAAAGTGGGGGGGGGGGGGGTCTAAACCAACTTAAAACACACACACGCCTGAAACATCTAGGCTGTAAGCCTTAAAACACCCATTTCTATCTTTGCCAAAAAAGTAGCCCCCCCCCCCCGGCTACGACGCCTATGCATATATATATATATATATATATATATATATATATATATAATATATATATATATATATATATATATATATATATAATTATCGCTAAATAAAACGTGATGGATTTAAAACGTGACCAATATATAGTCTAATTGTGATATAGGCCTACAACATATCTACGGCTAAATAAATGAATGAAAAACAATATTTCTTGTGCTGGTCAAAATAATAATGGCTGAGATAGTTATTATGTATATTTCTGATAAATTCTGCATCCCATTAAAACGCGTAGATCCACCAACATTCCTATTGCTCTAAATATTGTATTTCCTGTGGCCACCTAGGACATTTTAGTATATAATTTGTTTATTTTGCTGATTAGAGCGACTGATAGTATAGTAGAGAGTTATTTTGCAGATCTACTTATAAAAGATAGTAGCCCAGATCATTGTGCAACCTGCGAAAACCCTATGAAATATTCAATATATTTTAACCTAACATTAGCCCACCTCTCGTTACATGATTGAACCAAAAATTAGTAGATTTAGCCCATAAGCTTAATATAAATAATCTATATAGCTGATTAAACATACTATCAGAGCTATAAATTCTATACGTCAAATTATTTCACTCAACATCATCTATTTAATTTATTTTCAAGACCTTTCCTACCTGAAATCACGTGATCGTGTATTAAGTCCGATCCTGGGGCGCATGCGTATTGTAATTACAAATTTACTACTGGGCGAGGTCACGAATTGGTGGAAAGGACTTTAAGGAAGGATTTTTGTCGCTTTTGACAAAACTATTTCACGATGGAGGAAGAAAGTATTGATGAGAAACCATCATTTGAATTATACATCAAGGTTTGTTTCAACTTTTCTATTGTCATCGATATTGGAGTAGAGATTCCACACTGGCTGAAAACCTACATTATACAGTAGTACAATATGAGATTCAACGGCAATGCGCCTTTTTATTTTCAAATGAGTTTTGTGTCCGACCCAAGTTATGTTAAGCGAATTGAATTCGATTGTGTCTGTTGTCTTTTCGGATTTTACACTACCTATCTTTCAATTCTGGATGCCAAACACACGACGTAGATCTTTCAATGTGTTGTTTATTACCTGTGTCCGAAACCTGAGAGAAGGGCGTGCTTTTTTCTACATGCTACCAGGAGTAGCTTCCCTTGACAGTAGCAGTTTTAAAAGCAACTGCTTCCGTACATAGATATTCGCCAAGTACACTGCAGTTAACATTGATGTTGTGTTTTCCTTAAAACGTGTTATTTGTGTAAGATTTTACATCTAGAATATTAGAAATAAGTTGTTAGTGCATTAAAAGTCATTAAAATACCATATTGTGTGACTGAATGAAAAAAAAAATAGCTGTACTGAATAATTTATTTTAAAATTTAATAGGGTAATTACCGAAAAGACGATTCCATAGAAATTAGAATAACCGAAATCTGTTCACCGAAATGACACTACAATGCACTGAAATTACACCAGTATATATGCAATATTTTTATATATTTGTGTTTTTCATGATCAGTTTGAGCTTAAAAACCATCTTTATATACATTGTTACTTTTGTGAAGAAAAGATATTGCTGAATTTCCTCCGAAAACTCGTTAACAAGAAACGGGAATGACAGAGTAAAAACCGAAATAACAGGGCATTAACTGAAATGATGCTTTGATACCATAAGTAAACTGAAATTAAATGAGAATCAGTAACGAGAATCACAAGTAATAGCATCAGTATGCATTCTGTTCCATTTAGAAAGAAAAATGACACTCGTGTAGCACGAGAAACGGAAAGAGGACATTCTTGCTAATATTTTTTTTTATAAAACCAAAAATATAAATCATATTTAACTATTACTTGTGTTTAATGTGACATCCAGTATTAGAAAATAACCAAATCTTTATTAGATTCATGTCGCCAACTCGAAATACCTACATATACACTGCACAGTACTGCTACTGAAAATTTATAAATTTCATTTTTGAAAACTAAAATAAGGAGAATATGTCACAATTTTAAGAATTAATCTACATTCTAATTAAATTTTAAACAGGCTCACTTGTTATTTTATTAACATATTTTACTATAGCCAATGTCAATTAATTATCCAAATGAAAAACAGGCAGAGAATTGAAGATTTTTATTATTATTATTTTTTTAATCATATTTAGTCAGTTATTATCATTATTAATGCAGTGAAGGGTCCCCATATGACTTATTTTTTCATGGTTTCCATTATTCTAAACGTTTAATTTTTATAAAAACAAAAGTAAAAAAAAAATGTAAAGTGCAAGTTGGAATAAGAAATTACTCTAGGTACATAGTAACATAGACAAATTCAAGTTAGTAACTTGCCAATCACATTTTCTGGCCTGGAATGTTTACAAAATTCTACCAAATGTTAGTTGCATTTAAATTGATGTTCTTGATTTTTGGCTTTTATTCTTGCATTAAATATTTTCAAGACCAATTTATTGTTGATAATTTTTTTTTATTCGTCAATGATTTAAGCGGCAACTAGTGGTTGTGAGTTGCATTCACGTGTACACGTCAAACGTTGTCATTCTCATTACCCTTTTTTTTTTGTCATTCTCATTACCTTTTTTTTTCGGGTAAGTTACGACTATTATGTCATGTCTCCTTACAACCAGGGCAATGAATTGTTTATTACATGTATACCAACAGTCCAACATACAGAATTGTCTTTAATTTCCAGAATTTTGCTGATTTCATCGTTTTAAGAAGGAGAAAACGCCATCTGCTGTGATCTGACATTTTTAGCAAATCATCAACAGATGGTGGGGTATTTAAATCACCTGCGTCCATGGTCCATCTGTCCTGAGTAATTCTTGTTACCGCTATTTCTCAGAAAGTATTGAATGATCTCCTTGAACTTTGACATCAAGGTTCCCCTTGATGTCTAGTTGTGCATATTACATTTTCAAAGAGATCTGAATCCACAACATTGACGGCAGACAGAACTCTGTGTTTGATTTTGACCAAAGGAAGTTTGTTACCGCTTTTCTCGGAAAGGACTGATGGGATCTCCTTGAAATTTGACATCAAGCTTCCCCTTAAGTTATAGTTGTGCATTTTGAGAGAGATTGGAATCCAATATGACCGACTGGTGGCCATCTTGGATTTTGACCATATGAAGTTTGCCGTTGCTATTTCTCTGAAAGGACTGAGGGGATCTCCTTGAAATTATTTGACATGAAGGTTCCCTGTGAGATGTAGTTGTGCATATGACATTTTCAGAGAGATTAGATTCCATTATGGCTGACAGATGGCCATCTTGGATTTTGATAATGGACTTATTTCTCAGAATATACTGTTCAAAGGATTTTTTTCGAAATTGATTATGGAGGTTCCCCTTGAGATCTAGATGTGCATATTACATTTTCAGAGAAATCAAAATCCAAGATGGACACCTGTTGGCCATTTTGAATTCCATTCTCTCTGAAAATCTTAATATATTCAGTTCAGGTTCAGTTTTGCTATACATGTAATCTTGTGAAAAAAAAGTATTTCACAGTTGTTGATATTATACTTATTCTTTTAAACGGGGCTCTACAACACTAAAAAAATTCACTCTTCATTTGGCCAGTGAACCAGAAATTTTACTAGCCAGCCAGAAACTTTTACTAATTAGTCTAATATGATATATATACTAATATATATATATATATATAATGTGTATGTGTGTTCTTGTTAAAAAAATTCTGCTGGATGAGATAAAATAAAAAACATTAATTTTTTAAGTCAACATGACTTTTTATTGTTTCAATCCATTTAAAACAAGATTAACTGTCATCCATTTTTAGATAAATCTGAGTGTTTATATGCCTATACTTTTCAGATTTATTGCTCTAATATTGAGGCACACTTAAAACTCCGTTTTTGAATTTATAACACCGGTTTCTTTTCGAATTTACAAAACACTGTCCACTCACAAGAATTTGAAAGTTTATCTGTTAAGTTAAAATCGAGAGTCAAACACCCTATTGTCAGACAAACACCTATAAAAATCTTTATAAGGTTTTTGTCTGACAATCTGGTGTATGACTCTCGATTTTAATTTACTGATAAAACTTACAATTCAGACTGTGCCTGTGGTCTGCCCGCCCTCCTCCTCGAACACTAGCCATAACTCCGTTCCAGTATTTCTGTAACACTAACTACGTTTAAATTTGTTAGTGTCCAGTGAAGAGGTAGATGCTTCTGTTGAAATAGACACTGAAAAGAAAATGTCATCGTGTTCTGTTTGGAAAGTTTCAAGTCGAAAACATGACAGCAGTGTTTTTATACAGTAATCAACGCGAGTTAGACGCTCTAGTTTATTGAAACTGAATAGCCAAATGGTTATTGTAAAGCGCATTACAGGTCATTTCACAGTGAAAACGGACAAACTCTTGATTTACAGCTCAAGATAAAACTGGTCGCAATTTGGCGACTGAATAAGAATAAACACTCACCAAAACCTCAAAAAAGGTCGCATTTGCGAGTGATTTGGTCGCATTGTAGAGCGCTATTAAACTATTCCTCCATTCTTTTCCCTCAGGTATATATATATTTCTCCCTGTCAGTACGTTAGTATCTGCAATATCGTAAGGGTTTCTACTTTCTAGGTGAGTGTTTCTGGCTCCCCAGCATCCAAGTGTGGTTGAAAATTTTAATTTATTAATTTTTTTTTTCAGGCATCCAGCATTGATGGAGAGGGAAAAGGATCGTGTCCGATTTGTCAACAGTATTTCATGATATCCTATTTACTAGCAGAAGAGAAAAATGCCGATTTTAAAGTGTTTACAGTCCAGGCTAATGCGCCACCCAAGTCATTCACAGATAAAAGCAGTAGCAAAGTGTATCCAGTTGTAATAGGACAAAGTGGTCAAAATACCTTTGGACAAAAGATTTCAGAAGTTGTATGTGATTCGTTTGACGATGTGGACCAGTTCTTTTATAGTATCAACTCAGATTGTCCACACTTGAAATACAACAATGTGGATAACATTGAAACACTTAAAAAATTTCAAGATTTGTATAAAGTAAGTATTAAAATGTGTGTACATTTGTACTTGGTTTGACTTTGAAAAAAAAAAAAGTGGGGATGTGCAAATTTTCCCATTGTTCACAGATTTTTCCTTCATTTTAACGGGGAATGATTTCTTTGTCAACCCCTAGGGTATTGACAAGCTACATGCACTATGACGTCACATTAAAATTTATGCTGCAGGGTTTCTAGAATGCTGTGCATAATCTCAGATTTCATTTATCTACATATTTATATGTTTTTAAAACATAGGAGAAAAATAATCAACCCCTATCTTGATGGTATGACAAAGGAATCTCTATCCGAGGGTAAGATTCTTGAATGACAAACCCATGTGCCTCGGGTTTGTGTACAAAATGGTGAGCTGTACAGTTAAACCTGCTTTAGCGACCACCTGTGTATAAAGAATACCTGGTCACAAAGACCGATTTTTGCTGTCCCTAATAGTACCATTTGTGTACAAATCAACCTCTGTATAAAGACCACCTCCCTATAAAGACTGGTTGTCTTGTGTCCCTAAGGGGGTCTTTATATACAAGTTTCACTGTATTTACTTTGTAGTAATTGCTGGTTATGATGTGAAGATTCTTTGTTATGGTTCATCCTGGAATCACAACACTCTTGGCTGTATCAGGACAAGAAAAATGTACTCGTTCACTCGTCCTGGACGAGTGAAAATGACTTGGGGACGAGTAGTTAGGAGTGGGTACTTGTCCCCATTGATGAAGAATAATTTTTCTTTTAGAGCTTACTTTTTAGCCTCTAAAATTTTCCATTAACACACTTTCAAAATACTTTACTGCCATTCAAATTGCCATGCGTTCGTCTTTGAACAATTTTTGTTATCGCTTTTTTTAGAAAGTACTGAATAAACAGGTATGAGAACAAATGTAGCCAACTATCACTTGTCTATTTCATATTATGATTGCAAAGGGAGATAACTTGACCATCGAGTGTCATAAACTGGTATCCGCTTTGCTCTAAAACGAAGTGTAGTAGTCAGATGGGGACCAGCTTACGAGTGTCAAATCTCACTTGTGTGACAGTTGGAAAAAATTGTCACATCGTGTGTTTACACAACAATTATCACACCTCATGAAATAAATATGAGTAGATGGGATATTTAAACCTAAAGCTTTCTATTACCGGCCTGACAAAGATTATTTTAAACAGGAGCGATGAAAGGTAACATTAGAAATGTTTCTGAGTTAACGTTAGAAACGGATCCAGATTTTCAGACTTTTGGTTAGTTTAATTTTGGCCTTTTAAATAGAGTGGCCAAAATGTCTGAACTTTAAAAATGGCAAAAAATATCCCAATTTTGCGGTAGTGAATTGTAGACAGGAATTGATATACAGCAGAGATTAAAGACATGAAAACGACTACACCTTGAAAATAGTAAACCTCGATATATTGCCAAACCTGTTATACCACCAAAATTGAGAAAAACAAAAGTGGCAGTATATCAGGAGGTGAACTATATATCGAAATCTAAAGAAACAAAAATAACTCTGTTCATCACTTATCTAGATTTTGACCCTTACGGGCATAGAAATTATAGATACATAGAACTTATAGATTGTTTTTGCCAGTAAATGTACATGTACAACCTGCATTTCATTGTAAAATATTATTTTGGTCCATTGATCCAGCATAGTACTAAGCAGTACTAGTCTAGATCTATTAAAACACCAATAGATCTACCCGGTTTTTGGCACACCTGAGACAAAAGCTCAAGTGAGCTATTGTGATCACTCCCCATCTATCGTCTGTCCATAAACTTTTTTACATTTTTGACTTCTTTTCTGAAACCGCTGAACGGATTCTAATGAAACTTTACAGAAAGCAGGTGCTCAAGGTCCTTTACCAAGCCAGATTGGCCCAGGGGGGATTCAGGGTGGGACAAAATAAGTCCCAGAAGGCACCTCTCTTTAAAAATCTTCAGAATCACTGCATCAGTGCATGAATCAAAAAAACAGATTGTTTCTGAGTGATCTGCAGGGATGTATGATTTTAGTTTATATTTTTTGTAGAAATTGTAATATACAATTTTTGAGGCCTTTCCAGACTTTGTCATTTTCATTCGTTTTTGCGTGATATCTTGTATTTACTTTGATGCATTCATTTAATGTTAAATGTGTTTTACTTGTAATTAAGTGGAGAAATGTTTTTGTGCAAGAATTGTCAAAATTTTATTTTTCGAATTTTTAATGAATTTCTCAAGACTGAAAAAATGTTGGTTTAATTTTTTTCACGTGGTCAGCTCGTACTTGAAACAAGCACATACAAGCCTTTACCATGTTTTTGGATATTTTTTTTTTTTTTTTTTTTTGGCCAGATCAGCCTACATATTTTTCTTGGTCGTTTTTCCACATATTGTATGTAGATGGTTCTCAGTTGAGCAAATAAGGCCCACTTATGCCTGTTTTTGGTTTGTTGGGCACCACAGTCATTCATTGATGATAGATTTTGGTCTGGCACCTCACTGTTTGTTTCATGCCTCCACTCTCCTCAAAATTATTCAAAAATTTGGAGATAGTTGATTGATTACACCTTGTTATTCTGCCAATTTCTGTTTTATTGTTTCCTTCTTCATGTATGCATAAAACTTTGCCATTTTACCTCAAGTGATTATTTCTTTAGATTTTCTGCCCATTTTGTTGATTCCTTATTATGTATGTATTTTTAGCAGCACCAGTAAAATAACTATGTCAAAGTGACATCATGATAACATTGAACAATATTATGTGTTACTATATTTAGGTTCTATGAAAATAAACGAGATATTTCAATAGCTACGTGTATAATGCAACTGGCTGTGTAACAGATGCATATATGGTTTTGTTGATAAGGTGAAATTGTCATCATCGTGCTGTATCCAGGGATGGATATCAACAACATTAACATGCAGGTCTGGGAAAAGATCCCCAATGTAAAATCCGCTATTTTCTCCCCAATTTCGAGAAAACTTTCCCAGTTTATGCTCATGCTGTAGCTCACATTTGGTAAACAAACAAGTGAGAATTATACAACTTTACAAGTTGAACGAATCTGAAGCTTAAGTCTTATGTCTCTACACGTGTGTTTCTATGAGTACAATGGCCATGCCGATTATGTCTTTTCCCCTAAGGCCAAGTTTTTTTTTAAAGGCCTGTAAAAGGTGATAATAAAATAAGAAAAGGAGGCCTAAGAGGTAATTGTAAAATTATTGGAGGAATCATTCTCTTTGGCGAGAGATATTGCAAAAAAAAGACAACTTTTTTGTAAGATTAAGGAAATTCTTGTTTCAGAGTTATTACATCTTATGTTGATACATTTATAAAGTGAAAGCTAATTGTGGTATTTTTTTTTCTAATTTCAGGATTTCAAAGCCTTCTTACAAAATCCAAATTCAGATGGCAAAAAAGTAATGACACACTTAAAAAATTTAGATGAATATCTGGGTTTGAATGGCACCGACTTTTTGACGGGACCAAAGCTGTCTTATGCTGACTGTAATTTGCTTCCAAAGATACAACATCTGCGAATTGCAGCACTGGTAAGATATACAGAGGAATGGTCATTGTCCTAAATGTATTTAGCTTGGCCTAACTGAAATGGTCATTGTCCTAAATGTATTTAGCTTGGCCTTACTGAAATGGTCATTTTTGTAAATGTAATTAGCTTCCTTTAGTGGACAATGTGATTGATATTACTTGGTATGGCTGAGCCAGAGTTCTTTAATATTATACATGTATATCACTGCTATCAGCAATCTTAAAAAGCTAAACCTAATATTCGACCCTCAAGAATATATTCTAGTTTTCCAATCCTTAGTAGAAAGAAAATAAGAACTGAAAACAAAGCTGACGAAAATGGAATTGACTTTTGATTAATTTTTGGCATCAAGTAGGCGGTGCTTTTTCAGCAAATGACGCTGGAATGATGACTGTTGCCCCTGGTACTCTATACATTGCACTTTTGATCACAATCTTCAGACAGAACACGTCGGTTTACAAAAGGCACACGAAAATCGGAGCTTATACAATGCTGTGAATAAGTGCCTGTCCATTTAGAAACTAGTAAATTAATGTTTTTGCCAACTTACCCATTGGCAGGCCACAAAATAACAGAAATCATAACCAATTTACACGTTACTCTAAAAGGAATGATGCGTAACCTGCATAAAACGATAGCAAAAATGAAGACTTAAAGATGAAATTCATCAAGAACGATAAGGAAGTTACGTGATTTGAATTTGTTGTAATTTGAACAATCGCTCCGGTATTATTTTGTGGTCTGGTTTGCCTTATGTACTGGTGGTATATTTTTAAAATTCTGTAAGTAACAATTATATCCTGAGCAAATATTAATGAAAAATTAAATTGTGGTTATGTGTGAACATGTGTATCAGACATTGAGAAAATGGACTTTATTCTGTGCTGTGGGTCATAGTGGCATCTCGTAACAGCTTGTACCTGCTATCTGTCGAGTGATTAGTTTCTGATTTTCCCACATATCAAATAAACTAGTCACAATTTGAATATCGGTATCGATTCTTGTACTGATAATGCCATAACGTGAATTATGCCAATACAGAAATACAGTGGAACCTACTTTGAGAGACCACCTTCCACCCTTTCTGCCACTGAATTGTGGTCTCAAGTTTTTTTTTTTTTTTTTTTTTTTTTAGAGAAATATTTATTTGAATGGTTTTCAAAATGTGGTGTCAGAAGACAGGTGGTCTCTTAAGACAGGTTCCATTGTATATCCAAGCATGTGGTTTTTAAAATTGAGATCCAGATTCCTGCAAATTTCAATTTGTTGTGTATTGATGAATATGCAGGAGAATGAAAGTGTGAACTAGACTAAATTAACACAAAATCCAGAGAGTATTATGACATGAATATGATAAATATTTAACTTTAAGCATGAGAACTATCTTTTGGTTGCTGTATTATAACTGCCCAAGGTTAAAAATATCCCCATTTTGTTTTCAACTTGAAGCTACTGAGATCCTGATTCAACCTTGCCTGATTATAAAACTATGTTGGTCGAGGACAGGTACAGTAAAACCTGCTTTAGCAACCACCTGTGCAGTCTAAGCTCATAACATTGGTCCTGACTGAAGATGTTCTTCTCCCAATTTCCGGACCACATGACCGATGCCGTTTTGAGTAATAGTTTTCCTTGATTGTGGACTCGTTAATGTTTTTTTTTAAAGCCAAGTCATTACTTTTTCATAACAGCACTGTAAATCACATGTAGATGCGGCCATTTTTAGGTTTTGGGGAGTGTTTACTTGCAAATCAATCGCATATCGCGACTAGTTTCTACCGAACCAGACATCGAAAGTTATCCATTTTCACTCTGAAATTACATCATCAAAATCATGGTCAGCTATGCCCTTTACAGTAATACATTTGACTATTCAGTTTCAATAAATAAGAGCGTCTGAAACACGTTGATCACTGTCTAAAAAGCACTGTGTGCTGTCACATTTGTATGATTTTCAACTTGAAAGTTTATAAGCAGAACAAGGTGATGTTTTCTTTAAATCAGTGTCGATTTCAATCGAACAATCTGCCTCATTATCGGACACTAGCTTGAGTTTGAAAGATTTTTGTTAAAGGAATACTCGTGCTGAAGTGTGGCTAGTGCTCAAAGAGACAGATGCTCGTTTTGTAAATTGTTGAAATGCAGACTTTTTATGCATCGTCTCGACTATTAAAAATTCAAAAATCGACATTTAAGTTTGCCATAATATTTAAACAACAATATGAAAAATGTGGGCTTATAAACACTCCTGGTCTGAGCTAAGGAAAAAAAACCCAGAATAAACATCGTTTATAACGGTTTGAAATATAATATAATAAAGTCTAGTCAATTTAAAATAAATGTGTTTTCTTTCATTTCATCATGCGGAAAAATGTTCTTCATACACGCACATACACACACATATATTAAAAATCCCTGACTAGCTAGTAAAACTACTGTTTCAGATGAAAAGTGATTTTCTTATTGTTGTAGAGCACTGCATGTCAAAATGACTGTGTCTGCATGATCAGGATTCCATCAAGGCCATGTAATAATTGTGGTTTATCGATTAACCTTACGACATTTGGTTCGGACCTGTGTGGAACCCAACCACACAGGTCCGAATGACCTGTGGGAGCCAAATAAAAATTTGCATAAACTGCCTGTGTATAAAGACCACCTGGTCACAAAGACATTTTTGCTGTCCGCAATAGTACCATTTGTGTACAAATCAACCTCTATATAAAGACCACCTCCCTATAAAGACGAGTTTTCTTGTGTCCCTAAGGAGGTCATTATTGACAAGTTTCACTGTAGTCTGCTATGGTGTGATTTTGTCTTTAGTATATGACCATTTTTTCCCCTTCTGTTTGAGAAAAAATGTCATCAGCAGATGATTGATCTAAACAAATCTCCATATACAGCCAAAATTATGTAATAAACCACTACTGGTCCTAGCTGACCACTACAGGGAGAGAAATTAGCAGGGGCTCAGTAGCCCATGGCAAGTAAAAACTGAACTGGGCTAGTAGATTTTAGAGTTTGTTAGCACAGTTGGCTACTGGAAATTTGAGGGTATATCAATCACTTTGACTTCACAAATTTCAACCGATATTCCGGTAAACTGAGTATACATTTCTACATGTAGCTAGTGTATGAACTACTTTAAAATGTTTTTGTAGTAAGATTTTTTACGTAGCATGTTATACATGTAGGAGGAGCAGGTTTCTGGGCTTCCAGACATGCAACTGGGCTCCCAAAAATCCTGATATACATGTGTGAACCCAGATGGGTCCTTGATTGCAGAGTTTAATTTCTATCCATGTACTAGTTAGTGGTCCTTGACCAGTATTGCAGCTTTCTATAGGCTTAATGACAATATAAAACATTAATTATTTAGAGGATGAAAATGGAAGTTTCTTTTACTATAATTTGATTTATGTTCCTTTAAGTTTGCATTTGCTAAAGGTATTTGAAATGGCAGTAGTTTGAACCTGATGCCTATTTTGTCAAGATAAAAACTAGTCATTTCAATTCTTATGATACTTTAGACTTTCTTTTCAACAATACTCTAGTTTCCTATAATTTACTAACTTTTTTATTATTATTTGCAGCATTACAGAGGCTTTAAAATCCCTCCTGACTTAAGAAATTTTTGGAACTATCTTCAAAGGGCTTATACAATGACAGCCTTCAGTGCCACTTTGCCAACAGACCAAGAAATCATTGTACATTACGACAAAGTGGTCCCGCAAAAACCCAGCAAGGGTCGACCAACTTTGCAGGCGCAGACCATCACCACATCTGTTCCAGAGCCAGTTCCGGTGACCACAGTGAATGGTGGTGGTGAAAATGGGACCACCGAAGAGCAGCAAGTAGTGGAAAACTGAGAGCCTTTGTTATTAACTGTTGACCGTTATCAACATGTGATATGTTAACTATGGAATATGTACGAGATGTCATCATAACTAAGACATGTGCGGGATTCCACTGCGGACATAATGTGTGCGATGATGCTAAGTTTGTCAACTTTTCTTACGCATTGTGTCCTATTTGTGTATAACAGAGGTTTGGGACGGGTGGGTTGACATCTAATGGACATAATCAGAGAAAAAAATAGACAAGGAGTAAACTGAAATACGGGAAAATTATAAATACATGTACCCCCCATTTTATGTTATACACGGATATATAACGTGATATACATACAAAGTTGCCATTAAAACTGATGTTACGGAGAGGGTTGCTTGAGGTATCTGCAAGCTCTCGAAGACGGCAGCTATATCAGTTACATAAAATTTTAATTTGACCCGATGTTACAGTTTTCAGATGGACAGAGGTCAGTGTTGTAGGACTTCAGTGTCCTAAACAGCAATGTCTGAATCAATTGGTCATTTCGATCCTGTTTTGTAGCCAGAAAAAAGAAAAAAAAAACGAGAATTGATATATGCTCTGATGGAAGATTTAAAACAAAACAATTTGATAGTATGGAGATAATACTTAACCCCTTGCAAATGTTATAAATGGTTTTGCAATATTGACATTTTACTTTCAATTTCTTACCTACATTTCGTAAATTTACATCTTAAAACTGCATTTCTTGTCTTATCATGTTGTTCTGTTTGTTTTTATTTGTTTCTTTAGTGAAAGTACTTTTATGGTCGTCAATTTCTTTCAGAAACAACAGTATGAATTAAATCGAAACAGAATTAATGAATATGATGAGAATTCAGAACTCTAACTTCGGTTTTTCCTGGACTTTAACTCTTTGACCCCTGAAAAACAATGGACTCTTCTGTAAATCAGTAATGACCTAGACCAGTCCAAATGTGATTTTAGGGGTGAAGGAGTTAAGATAAAGAGGTCATAAAAATGACACAGTATTGTATGTTCTATGTATTCCCATTTTTTTTAGCCAGCTGTTTTTATTTGGATCACATATATGGTTATATTATTAATAAATATTTATATGTACCTGTAGACCCACTTGCAGACTTCAAATGAAATGAGAGAACTACAGTTTGCTTTTGTATACAAGAGGGGAAGAGGAATAAATTGTGTACATAACTCTGACACCAATATTCAAAGCTGAGTTATTTGTTTTTTTTGTTTTGTTTTTTTTTTGTTTTTAACCTTTTTGGGGTTCTATACCAGTTATTATTAAATCATGTGAACTTAAAAGTCTATTTACGTGAGCACATATTTTACCTGTGCGTGCCTCACCTGTGCCTTCTTGGGACATTTTGTTACCTACATTTTATGCTACCAAAGATTAGATTTTCATTTGATATACCTCTTTAACTTTCTGTATGGAATTTATGGACAGAGAAGGTTTATGGTTTGGTTTCTGGTTTTTTTGTTTTTGTTTTTTTTTTCAATTAGCCACAAGACGTTAGCCAAAGTATTTTATGAGACATTGTCCTTGAAAGATTTCTTTGTAAATTTTGCCAAAAAAAAAAAATGACACCAAACACACACTCACATAATCTTAGTACATCTCTTGGCACATTCTGTTTACTGCTTAGGGATGATTTCTTATAGCTTGTGTTTACCATGAATGCATGGCATTGACCTTTAATACTAGTCATATGATTTGCCATATTTAAATTGCCATCAGGTAGAAGTCTCGATTTAATACGACCTTGACTTGAAGATACATTGACAAAATATGAGTTACATATAGAGATGCTGTGGCATCACTTTAGTTGCTATTTAGGGGGAAGCATTTATCAGTCATTGGGAATTTCATAAATAAACAAGTGTCAGCATTTATCTTGTTTATTAGCTTTACACTGCATTGTTTGTGTAAATATTTCTTTTTTTTTTAACCCACCCAACCCAAACCCCCTTTCCAAAGACTGGGGGTGTATGGATTCTTTTAAAATATATTATTCTCTTTTCCATCACCAAGTAATTATTGATGGAATATTTCTTTACCAATGTTCTTGTCTAGATCCTAAACTTCTTATTCTTCCTTCATGTGGTGCTTTGTGGGGATGTCCTGATGTCCAGAAATTTTCAATAAATAGTAAAAAAAAAAAAAAAATATTTCCACAAACAATTATTTTTTTTTCTGTTCTATTATTTACTGCATATAAGAAAATATACTTTGTAATATAACCAGTTACTGATTTAGATGTATATCATTATATATCTGAGAGAGGTGTGCATTTTGCATATTGTTAAAACAAGTATGTAATCATATTGAAACATTAAAGTAGAGTAATTAAAACTGTTCTTTGTTTATTATTTGGACAAATTTAAGTAAGAATCTCACATACCAAATGTCCACATGGTTTACTTAAGAAATTACAAAATGAGGATGGCGTCCAGTAAGTTTCACTTCGACCCGCTAAAGGGCGTCCATGGCAGAGTGATTGGAGCATCGTGCTTTGAACAAAAAAGTCTCTCACTTTTGGTTAGTGCAGGTTTGAACCTGAGTTGAATTTTGCGAGAAAGTTTGCCAGTTTACTTGAAGAAAGGCTGATTGTAATCGGGTTCTCTCCTCCACCAATAAAAACTGGCAGCAACCATATAACTGAGAAATTGTTGAGTTTGGCATAAACACATCAAATTGAAAAAAAAACCAATCTAATAACGAAAGCAGTTTACAATTGAAGAAAGAACTTATTCCTTGAATATTTAAAACCAAGCCAGAAATTGTTTCTGATAATGCAGCAACAAACCCTGTAGCAGGACGAAAGGAAGTGTGCAAAAATGAATTTCAGTTTATATTCTTGGTAATTCTGCATTTGTTTGATTTTGTTCTCTGACATTTGCAGATACCCAAAATAAATTTTAAATGGCACGTTTTATCCTGGGAGTCTGGGCCTGATTTTGATAATATTTTTGTTGGTTTATATCCATTAATCACTTGGGTGTGGATGGTTTTATTTTGGTGTTTATGAATTCACAGACCCATTCACTGTATTTAAACATCAAAATGATTTCACTAGAATTTTACTCTCATGAAGAATAATGCATTTCTCCTAAAAAATATGAATACCTGTAAATTGCAATGGAATTTCTACCAAACGAGTACAAAAACCTCAACTTTCTATGAATTAAAGGGGCATTAGTTGTGTTTACTGGGATAAAAAATTGATTTTCCATTCTTTTACTACTTGTATTTGATGTACAATAACAAATAAGAGCTATACCCAGGCATAAAAAGTCTTATATCCCAATATATTTTGTGAAAATAAGATCGGATCCAGTGTGGTATTCATATACAAATAGTAAGATTGAGTTAATTAATTACAAATGAATACTTGCCAAACCTGGGTTTCTCAAGCAATTTTTGCAAAACATATATATATATGAATTTAATCATTTTTATGCCTGTGTATGTGTGTATGTATATATATATATATATCACTTTTGTTAATGTATTTCAAACTAAGTTAAAGTAGTCAAAAAGAAAATTGAAATACAACAGCTTATGCCCCTTCAAGTTTTGTTAAAATTGAATAAAAGACAAAAGCAATGAATCATTGAAAAACCATAAATACACTAAGAATATAAAAGTGAAAGTAAATTATGCAAACTCATTTATTTTCTACTAGTTTTCATTATAACAGTTAAATAGGGTGTAGATGACAGTTTCGTAAATCATTTATTTACAATCTCTTGCAGAGTTGTCATCTCTCTCTCTCTCTCTCTCTCTCTCTCTCTCTCTCTCTCTCTCTCTCTCTCTCTCTCTCTCTCTCTCTCTCTCTCTCCAATCTTTCAACGTCTCAAAAGTAGTCCAATAATGAATAGATAAATCAAATTACTCGGAAATTCCGAATAGGGATACTTTTCACAAAAATATAGTCCCTATATCTATAGCCATTATAAAAAAAAATCATTTCGCTACAAATAATATGTTTTATGTCGAAACTAACGATATATATAAAAAGTAAAAATGCTGATAAAGAGCAAAATCAAAAGTAAATATTTTACAAGAATCTTATAAAACCAGCGATAGCTTTATATATCGCTGATAAAACTGAGGCGTTGACAGAGTGTGTGTGTATGTGTGTGTGTGCATGTATGTGCAATGATCGACAACTCTGTGTAAGATATTGATTTATTTACTCATTACTCACACCTCCTGTTTAAAAACAAATCGCCAATTTTTAACATGATTTATAATTTAGATTCTTTCGTTATATTTGCGGTTTTCATTCAAGCAGCCTGCAATTACAGTCGATAGTACCTTGCGTACCCACTGAATAAGTGGAATCGTCCAAAACTGACGTCATTTGAGTAACACAGAAATTCAGTTCACAACGGACGACCACACCTACCCTATATACGATAGATCGCATTCCAGTTACAAGACAACTTAATTTGACCATTGAAGAATTTATTATTATATGCTATCATTTTGATGAATTCGAGAAATCAAAGATTTTTAAATGAGCTGCGTTGACGGTAGTTCGTTTCAAAGAGGGTGGATGTAGATATGGTGTAACAAAATGCACTCGTTGCACTGTTCTGTAACCTTTTGCACTGTTATTCTTGACACAAAACATCATAGTAATGACAAGCCATAATATTTAGTCAAGGTTTTATTTATGGGGCGCCGTTTTAGTATTTATTCACTATTTTCTGATATCAAAAATTCGTTTTTGATTTCAAAAATCAAATTTTTGATATCAGAAATTCGATTTTTTTACATCAGGAAATATAGGTGATTTTTTTATATTTAGAAATTCGATGTTTTGATATCAGAAATTGGATTTTTTATATCAGGAAATCATTTTCTGATATCAAATAATATGTACATGTAGTATTATTTGATATAGAAAAATCGAATTTCTGATATAAAAAAAAAATGATTTTTGGATATAAAAAAAAACCCTTTTTTTTTTTTTACTTATATCAAGAATTCGATTTTTTGATATCACAAAATACGAATTCCTGGGGGTGTCCGGGTAGCACAGTGGTTAGCGCACTCGCTTTTCACCAATGCGACCCGGGTTCGATCCTCGGATTGGGCAGGGAAGTATGTGAAATGGTTACCAACCCGAATACGCTCCTGTCCTTCGGACTGAGACAGTAAAAACCGAGGTCCCCGTGTCACAGTGAGTGTCGGCACGTTAAAGAACCCTCACTGCTCAATGGCCATAGGTGTCGAGCATAGGCCAAAATTTGAAGCCCTTCACCGGCATTGGTGACGTCTCCATATGAGTGAAAGATTCTTGAGTGGGACGTTAAACAACAATAAACAAACAAACAAACAAACGAATTTCTGATATCAGAAAATGTGATTCTTTTATATCAGAAAAAACCCCATAACATCCTAAATAAATTATCCCTGTCAGGAGAGGGATAAATTCTCATATCATTAGTTTTTTATTTTAAATTTTAGACGAAATAATTAAATAAGTCAAGCCCATCTTGAATGTTAAATCTAGCCAAAAATTTTCAACCAAACCGGCACCTAACATGGCGGACGGAAGTGAAGGAAAACCAGCTGCTGAGCAAGACATAAGGTCCGCAGTAATAAGGCCTGAGAGCGGGGAAAAATCGAATATCTGATATCAAAAATACATTTTTGCAATAAAAAAAAATCGAATTTCTGATATCAAAGATTCGTTTTGATTTTTTTTATATTAGAAAGCGATTTATTTATATCAGAAATTCGATTTTTTTTTTATCAAAAGATGATTTTTTCATGTCAAAAGATGTTTTCTGATACCAAAAACTGAATTTTTGATATCCAAAATATTTTCTGATATCAGAAACTCGATTATTTGATATAAAAAAAGAATTTTTGATATCAGAAAATAGTGAATAAATACTAAAACGGAGACTAAATTTATTGCTCCATACATTTGATAATGTTAGAACTGGTGTGATGAAGGTTACAGATTTGAAAGTAAAATTTTTTGAATATATCCTTACAATTTGAATTTAGTCCATGATTACAAGTACTTGAAATTCAACCTCGTAACTTGATGGACGTTTATCTCCCCAATTGACAGGAAACTGGCTAGAGTATGGGTGGGTGGGTGGGGGGTGTAATAATTTCTTAATTTTGATAAAAAGGAAACAAAATTTGATTATTTCAATAATGTCCAAATTTATCCTGCTCATTTGTCACCGATGGTTGACCCAAAGGTTATGTGATTCGAACATGTGGTTTCTTTGTGTGTGATATTTTTATAAGTTTTATAATAAAAACAAACAAATAAAATTTGATTATTTTAATGATGACCAAATTTGTCCCAATCATTAGTCAACGATGGTTGACCCAAAGGTTATGTCATTTGCATGTGTATTTGTGTCCTGTTCTTAATTTTGACAATAATAATAATAAAAAAACCAATGGATTATATTAATGATGGCCAAATTTAGAATTAGTTCATAGTTCTTTAGTGCCTTTGAGTCATCCAATTTCTCGCTATCATAGAGTTATTAATTATAAACCAAATAAACACATATGATATATAAAATTTCTTGATGTTTTCTCTAGATATTGGAATATTTGTTCAGATATTGAGAAAAATCAATCATTGTTATGTTAGCAATCAATAATGTTCAAGATCAGATTTAATTCCAATAGCTTCACGTATGTCTCCGTCAACTTTATTGTGCTGACCGGAACTAAATGCATCTATTTATACCACTCTAAAAATCAAAGTAAATAATAACTCGAAATTTCAAGAAAATTTCTCGAAATTCGGGATAATAATTCGAAATTTCGAGATATTTTTTACACGTGGCAGTAATACGCTTTTGTATTGTATACTATATGCAGTGTATA